>CAUYPK010030651.1:0-52922 GCA_963574355.1 Loris lydekkerianus
ATACTTTACTAAGAAGAATATTTTCCAGCTCCATCCATGTAAACATAAAAGAGGTAAAGTCTCCATCTTTCTTTAAGGCTGCATAATATTCCATGGTGTACATATACCACAATTTATTAATCCATTCATGGATCGATGGGCACTTGGGGTATTTCCATGACTTAACAATTATGAATAGGGCTGCAATAAACATTCTGGTACAAATATCTTTGTTATGGTGTGATTTTTGGTCTTCTGGGTATATACCCAGTAGAAGAATTACAGGATTGAATGGCAGATCTATTTTTAGATCTCTATGTGTTCTCCATATATCTTTCCAAAAGGAATAT
This sequence comes from Loris lydekkerianus, assembly GCA_963574355.1. NCBI lineage: Eukaryota > Metazoa > Chordata > Mammalia > Primates > Lorisidae > Loris > Loris lydekkerianus. The sequence continues at coordinate 330 of CAUYPK010030651.1, forward strand.
AATAATTTGCATTCCCAGCAGCAGTGTAGAAGTGTTCCGTTTTCTCCACATCCAAGCCAACATCTCTGGTCTTGGGATTTTGTGATATAGGCTAGTCTCACTGGAGTTAGATGATATCTCAAAGTAGTTTTGATTTGCATTTCTCTGATGATTAAAGATGATGAGCAGTTTTTCATATGTCTGAAGGCCGTGCGCCTGTCTTCTTCAGAGAAGTTTCTCTTCAAATCCCTTGCCAATCCTGCGATGGGATCCCTTGTTCTTTTCTTGCTAATGCGTTTGAGTTCTCTGTGGATTCTGGTTATTAAACCTTTGTCGGAGACATAACCTGCAAATATCTTCTCCCATTTGGAGGGCTGTTTGCTTGCTTTACTTACTGTGTTCTTGGCTGTGCAGAAGCTTGTCTTCAATGTCAGAAATGCTTTCTTCTGCTTGCTCCATTCTGTTACTGAGGGTTTCTACTGTGTTTCTCAGATCTTTGAGGGATGCAACTTCTTGTCTCAATGTGTCAGAATCTTTGGTCATTTGGTCTTTGAATTCATTGAATTCTTGAGATATCTTTTGGGTTACTGCTTGGAATTCTAATTTGATATTATTTGTTATCCAGATTCTTAATTCAATTTCTGACATCTCAGCTATTTGTTTGTGCATGAGATCTTGTGCTGTATCTGCCCCATTGATCCTTTGGGGAGTTGATCTAATCTGATTATTCATATTGTCAGAGTTTCTGTTGATTTCACCTCATCAATGTGATGAAAAACATCACAATGGTGATTGTTTTTCACCATTGCCTCTGGCCGTCCTCAGAGTTGGGGAGGTGTCTCTCCAAGATTAGACCCCAGTGGGCTCCCTCTATTGTTGCTAGATCTTTGTAGGGAGTGACCCTGGTAGTTCCTCTCGGGCTGCCCCAGCCATGGAGTTCTGGTTGTGGAAGCAGCTCTGGAGTGTGACACACCCGGATCCAGCAACAGGGCAGGATGTGGTGTGCATGTTTCTGGGAGTGCCTGGCACCCAGTGACTTTGGCACAGAGAGTCCAAGACTCCAGCAGTCTCTGGCCAGGAGAAGGGCTCTGTGCAGAGGCAGGGAGGTTTCTGGAGGGCACGTGGCTACCTGAGTCCCTGGCCTGATGAGTGGGTTTCCTGGTCAGGGCATGTGGAGGTCCAGCGGGTATGGGTCTCAGGTCGGGGGTCATGGTGCAGCTCTTATGGAGCTGTGATGCCTCGGCACTCTCCCCAGGGCAACAGCCCGAGGCTCCAGTGTGCCAAAACTGGTCTCACTCTGCCCCCAAGGGTTAAGGCTGTAAGGTAGCTCAGTCACCACCTTTAGGCTGCTCAGTCACTAGGTTACTAGCTCCCACCCATTCCTTGCTCTCTGACCCTGAGGGCGGAGCTTGCTGGGGCAGTTTTCTCACAATGTCTACCTGTGGCCCATAGCTGACCACTATTAGCTTCGTCTGGCTCAGCAGCTCAGTCTGGGGCCCTAGACAATGCCCAAAGTTTTCTGTGCTCTTGCTCAAGCTCTCCCCAAAGCAGTTCAACTGAGTACCAAGTCGAAAAACACTGAAACAGTTCACAGGTAAGGCCTTTCCAGTTTGCAGTCTCACTGGTGCTTGTACTTGTGGCTGCTGGTGGGATTAGGTTGATCAAACACACGCAACCACTTGCCAGTTTTCCACAGTTTTTGTCCTCCTCTTGGGGTCCAGAAGTCCCTTGCTGACTCCCTGTATCCTCAAAGGGATGATTATAGGTAGATTCCACCAGCCAGAGATGCCTGGAGTCTTATCTCCCCAGACTCACAATGCACAGTTGCAGGGAAGCTGTTACTCAGCTGCCATCATGCTCCACCCTCCACTAAAGGTCTTTTTGTCTCCTTGTTTTTGTCTCCTTAACCCTGGTCTATAATCATCTCCAAATGTCAGAAAGTAATAGTAAAGGATCCCTTAGGACATTAATATAAATTGGCTTCTTCTTCACACCAAATTTTGCAAAATCCAAGTAAGAAATGTGTCCATGATAAAATCCTGATTTCATCTCTTTCCAGGAAGTTATGTTCTTTACAAAGTGCACCTGACCTTGCAGTGACATCACTGGATTATTTTTGGTAGTATTGATATGAAGAACATGGTATTTATTCTTTGCACACAGGTCATAGGTGATATTGGTAAATGAGGTGCTTGCAGTTTTGGGAACTCTGTTGTAAATGATCACCATGTCCTCTTCCTCATCTAGACCCCCGACCTGAGACCCATGCCCGCTGGGCCTCCACATGCCCTGACCAGGAAACCCACTCATCAGGCCAGGGACTCAGGTAGCCACGTGCCCTCCGGAAACCTCCCTGCCTCTGCACAGAGCCCTTCTCCTGGCCAGAGACTGCTGGAGTCTTGGACTCTCTGTGCCAAAGTCACTGGGTGCCAGGCACTCCCAGAAACATGCACACTCTCTCTTGCTCGGGGCTATCCATTGTGTGTCGCTGCTCAATTTCTCAGACTTCCTGTCTTGCAATAGCCCTTTCATAAGCCTGAAAATTTGTTATAGTTCCAAAGGTTAGAAATCCAAAAATCATGGTGTTAGCAAGGTTATGTTCCTTCTGGAGGCTCTAGAAGAAAATCCATTCCCTTGAGTCTTCTGAGCCTTCCTGCATTCCTTGGGTCCTGGCCTCATTCCATCTTCAAAGCCAGAAGTGCAGTATCTTCAAATCTCTCACTCACTACAACCCCTGCTTCTGTCATCACATTCCTTTTTCTGACTTCGACTTTTCTGTCAAAGGAACTTCAGGATTACATTGAGACCACCTATATAATCCAGCATAATTTTCTCATCTCAATATCTTCAATTTTAATCACATCTGCAAAGTCCTTTTTTGCCATATAAAGTAGCATTTTCAGCAGATTCTGGGGATTAGGATGCAGCCATATTTGGGGAACTGTTATTCAGTTTACCATAATGGGTATATTTCCTTTTACTCTTTGATCCAATTTTTATAGTCTTTTTATTAAAAGGCAAAGCTTAGTACATATAGCTATTAATACTGTAACAGTTTCTCAACCAATAGGATTTTAAAAGTTTAAAAACCTCCAGAGTCTTTCAACATGTGATTGAGTTCTTAGAGCTCATTCTACTAGCCTGAGTATGTGCACTTTGAAATGTAGTTGAGTGGTCACATTAGTACATTTACAACACAGAGATAATTTTAGTGAATAATTTAAAAATCTCATAATGCTGGGCAGCACCTGTGGCTCAAGGAGTAGGGTGATGGCCCCATATGCAGGAGGTAGCGGGTTCAAACCTGGCCTGGGCCAATAACTATCTTCGACTGGGACTCCTCCAGGTTCTGCATCTGGTTTTCCAAGAAGAGCATCACCACGGCAAAGGCCACCACTGCCAGCAGCTTCAACTTGGGTGGCATCATAATCCCGAGGAGCCCCATGAAACCCGCTGCTGGGGATCAAGACACACTGCGGGGGGCGGGGAGCAGGGCCCCAGAGGTGAGAGAGACTCTGGGAGGAGCCCACGAAGCTGGTAGAGAGGCAAGGAAAGAGTATGCCAGGCGAGAGAACCACCGCAGCGACCCCCCTTCTTGTCTCTCTGGTCCCCCTCCAGGTGCTAGCCCCAATGCTGCTGGTACCCTCCTCTCCTCAGCCCAGTCTAAGGCTGCCCCCTCCAAAAGCCTGCGCAACAGCTGCCGGGCTTTCACCTCCCTCTACTGCCTCAGTTCCCGACCCCCGTGCCCGCCAGCCTGCCCTCCTCCCTGTCTTTCTTCCTTCCCTCCCTCCTTGGCTCGTGGCCTGCTAAGTGCTTCTCCAACAAAAGAAATCTTAAGAGGGAAATTTATTGCATTAGATGCCTATATTCGAAGAACAGAAAGAGAATGCATCAACAAACTCATGAACCATCTTATGAAATTGGTAAAATGAAGAACAATCTAATCCCAAACCCAGCAGAAGAAAAGAAATAACCAAAATTAAATCAAAGATTAATAAAATTGAAAACAAAAGAATCATTCAGAAAATTAACAAAACAAAAAGTTGGCCTTTCAAAAAATAAATAAATAAATAAAATTGATAAACCTTCGGCCAGATTAACTAGAGACAGAAAAGTAAAATCTCCAATAATCTCAATCAGAAACAATAAGGGGGGAAATAACAATAGATGCCACAGAGATACAAGAAATCATCTCTGAGTACTACAAGAAACTCTATGCCCAGAAATTTGACAATATGGAAGACATTGATCAATACTTGGAATCACACCCTCTCCCTTGACTTAAATAAGAAGAGCTAGATCTCTCAAACAGACCAATGTCAAGAACTGATTGAAGGAATGATAAAAAAAACTTCCAACAAAAAAATGCCCTGGTCCAGATGACTTCACACCAAAATTCTATCAAACCTTCAAAGAAGAACTTATATTTACACTGCAGAAATTATTCCAAAAAATCTAGAAGGAGGGACTCTTCCCCAACACTTTCTATGAAGCAAACATCACCCTGATACCAAAACCAGGAAAGGACCCAACTAAAACAGAGAATTTCAGACCAATTCCACTAATGAATATAGATGAAAACATTCTCAATAAAATCCCATCCAATAGATTATAGCTACACATGAAAAACTAAAAACAAAAACATGCATCATGATCAAGCAGGTTTCATCCAAGGGATGCAAGGCTGGTTTAACATACACAAGTCCATAAATGTTATTTACCATATCAACAGAAGCAAAAACAAAGACCATATGATCTCAATAGATGAAGAAAAAGTATTTAATAAAATCCAGCATCATTTTCTAATTAGAACGCTTAAGAATATAGGCATAGGTGGTGCATTTCTTAATCTGATCAAAGCCATAAATCATGTGGGGAAAACACTTGAAGATGTCAACCCAGGGAAAGATTTTATAAAGAAGACTTCCATGGCAATTGCAACAACAACAAAAATAAACAAATAGGACTTAATTAAACTAAAAAGCTTCTGTACAGCTAAAGAAACAATAAGCAAAGCAAACAGACAATCTTCAGAATGGGAAAAGATATTTACATCTTATGAATCAGACAAAAGCTTGATAATTAGGATCTATAGATAATTCAAATGAATAATAATAAAAAAAGACCCAACCATCCCATTTATCACTGGACAAGAGACATTAATAGAAACTTCTGTAAAGAACATAGATGAATAGCTAACAAACACATGAAAAAATGCTCATCATCCCTAATTATTAGAGAAATGCAAATCAAAACCATCCTGAAATATTACCTAACCCTAGTGAGAATGGCCCACATCACAAAGTCTCAAAACTGCAGATGATGGCGTGGATGTGGAGAGAAGGTAACCCTTTTACACTGCTGGTGGGACTGCACTAATACATTTTTGGAAGGAAGTATGAAGAATCCTTAAAGAACTCAAAAGAAACCTCCCATTTGATCCTGCAATCCCATTACTAGGCATCTACCCAGAAGAAAAAAAAAATCCTTTTATCATAAGGACATTTGCACTAGCCTACTTATTGCAGCTCAATTTACAATTGCCAAAATGTGGAAACAGCCTAAATGCCCACCAACCCAGGGATGGATTAACAAGCTGTGGTATATATGTACACCATTCATATGAATGAATCACCATGAATTCATATGAATTCTATTCAGCCACTAAAAAAGATGGAGACTTTACATCTTTCATATTAACCTGGATGGAGGTGGAATGCATTCTTCTTCTTCGTCTTCTTCTTCTTCTTCTTCTTCTTCTTCTTCTTCTTCTTCTTCTTCTTCTTCTTCTTCTTCTTCTTCTTCTTCGTCTTCGTCTTCGTCTTCGTCTTCGTCTTCGTCTTCGTCTTCGTCTTCTTCTTCTTCTTCTTCTTCTTCTTCTTCTTCTTCTTCTTTTTTTAATAAAATTTATTTATTTATTTATTTTTAAATATTGGATGCTTTGTGAATTTGTGTGTTATCCTTGCTGAGGGGCAGTGCTAATCTTCTTTGGATCCTTCCAATTGGAATGCATTCTTCTTAGTAAAGCATTACAGAAATGGAGAAGCAAGAAGCCAATGTACTCGATTCTAATATGAAGGCAGTAGATGAACTAATACAAGGGGGTAGGTGAATAACCAAGTGGGGAGAGGAGAGGAGGGAGAGAATGAGGGGTCACAGTGCCCAGTGTATGGCACACTTCTTGGGGCGGAACACAATTATAAGAGGAACTTTATCTAACAAATGCAATCCATGTAATCTAATTCTTTATACCCCTAATGAATCCCAAACAACAACAAAAATAAGTTAATAAAAAACCTTTTAATAAGAAAGAGTTTCACACACATATCCCATGTTGGTTTCATTACTAAGATCTTATGTGTATAGGTTACTGGCACCATGTGGCTTTAGGACTTTAGTGTTAAATGTTGAGCACTTTCCCACACTTCCTAGACACTGTTATGCTTTCCTAGTATTGGAAAAAATAATTCTGAAATGTTCGCATTGTCTGTGACAAGAAGGGCCACTCATTTGAATTGTACAAGTTGAGTTCATCCTAGTCACTCCCACCTGCCTGTGCATTCTTGGTATTCTGGAACATTTGAAGTTGTTACCTACAATGTTTTCATGGAATTTTTTTTAACACAAGTTCCATCTGTTCTGATTCAACACTTGGCTTCAAATCTTTTGGCAATGAGCAGAAGTTTATAATGTCTTCCTTGGAAGCTTTAGCTATAACACAGACACAATTGCATGCTGTATGTTATATATATATACACACACACACTTTTATGTGTACATAGACACATATGTATATTTTTAATACACACACATATATAAACATATCACACATTCTGATAAATGAAATGTTTTGTTTATCACAGTACTTTTGAAAATAACTTATCTAAGAGACTATTTATACGAAGAATATATTTGACACGAGAGATCTGCTGTGAGTGTCATCACATGATTATTGTTCTATTTTCTCCTAAAACGAATCACCATGAATTCATTAATGTGTTTTTTGGTCACCACTTGACTGAGAAAAATTTCATTACTAAAATGTTTCTAGGAAGATACAAACTTTGGTCATTCATTTATGAAATATTTACTGAGTATCTGTTGTGTGCTAGGGGACAAAGACTGATGGATGAGGAGAGCGCTTTTCATAAAGCTTATTCTTTACTGGAGTAAGTAGACATTAATGAGATCGTTATACAGAAGAAAGCAAGATGTGACCAATGTTATGGAGGCCAGGTCTGAAAGCTTGGATGACCTTAGTTATAAGTCCAAGAGGTAATAGAAGCTTTTTCCTGAAACCATGAGTTTGAGTTGTAATCAGAAGGGTAAGATCTACATTAACCAAGTAAAGAGAAAGGGAATTCCAGAAGCAAAATCATGTGTAACAGCATGGTGCCAGGAAGAAGCATGGAGAGTGTGAGAAATTTAAAGAAAGTTCTTCTGGGTAGAGCAGAGAGAGAGCAGGGAGAAGGCAGGGCCAGATGGAGCTAGAGAGGCTGGGAGAGACCACTCCATGCGAGACCATGGATGGCGTGTTATAGCATTTGGCCCTTAAGTGAAGAGCTTTGGGAAGTTATATAAGATTTCACGCAAGGGGTGCTGCCATCAGATCTATGCTTTTGGCCATAGTGTGGGAGGCAGATTGGAAGAGTACAGAGTAATTCAATGAAGATGTTGTTATTATTTTAGGTAAGAAGTGATGGGGGCTTCCATGAGGAGTATGGAAAGAGGTGGGCAGATTTGAGATCAACCAAGATAGAAAAATCCTCAATTTTGGGGTGACAGATGGATGCAGGTAAAGGGGAGGGCAGTGAGTCTCTGGCTTGTGCAATAGATTGAGTGTTGCTGTGTTAACTGAGGTCAAGATCAAGGGTTGTGGGGGAGCAAAGGAGGGATAATCCTGAATTTTAATTTAAATGAACTGAGTTTGAGGTAATGAAGAAGCAGTCAAGAGGAGAGAACTGGATGACATGGATGTATTTGGAAGTTGTCTCATAGAGGCAGTTATTGCCATTGTGGAATGAGTGAACTTGATTGGGGACAGAGGGTACGGCAAGGAGAGGAGAGTTACAATGAATAGCTGGGTAGAGACAAGTGGGCCCAGAATGGAGGGAGAGTCTAGAGAGTAGAGGGGAGCCAGAGGAGTGTTGTGTCATGGAAACTAAACAAAGCTAATGTTTTAAGCAGGAGGAGTAGAAGTAGGATTGAACGCTGCTAAGAGACAAGTAGAATGAGGACTGAAGCATGTCCAGTGTGTGGGCAATGTTATTAATGACTGTAGAGAGAGACAATGGGGTTAGAACTCAGATTAGAGGGGACGGATCATGAGGAGGAGGCGGCAAAGAAGTGGGGAGAGAGACAATTCTCTTGTCTTTAAAGGGAACATGAGAAATAAGGCAGTTGGTGGCGGCAAAGGAGAGGTTGAGCCACTTGAGTGTGTTCCAAAGCTAATGGGACGATTCCATTGGAAGGAGAAATTAAATAGAGTTCTCGAGGATAATCTAAGAAAGTGGGAAGGATGAGATCCAAGGCAAAATATGACCATCTTCTTGAGATATCTGATGACTTTATTCTCTGTAGCTGCTACAAAATACCACATATCTTTTAAATGCTTGAGTTTGTAGCTGAAAAACAAATTTTGTTCTTAGTATATTTATGTAGGTAAATAAAAAATAAGGATTACTCAGAAAGGCAATTATTAGAGTTAAAAAAAAAAATCCTAACTGCTTTGTTTTAAAAATGGAACATTCTTGAAATCATTGTCATCTTAACCTGTAAGTTGAGGAGACTGATTTGCTCACTTTAGCCTGACTTTCTAAAGCTTCTCCTCATCCATGTGTTGGCGTGACTCAGCTTGTTCTTCACCAGGTAAAGGATACATTTCCATGCATAGCCATTTTGTTTGTTGATAATCACAGAGTGACTGATGCTTTGCTGCAAGTATAATGACTACCAGACACTCTTACTCAATCAACACAAGAAAAAATAGGAAAATAATGGCTAGGTATGGTGGCTCATGCTTGTAATCTTAGCACTCTAAGATATCCAGGTGGGAGGACTCCTTGAGCTCAGGAGTTCGAGATCCAGCCTGAGCAGGAGTGACCCCCCCAAAAGAATAGGAAAATATTGCCCAATGAAAATGGAAGTTAACCATGGGGGGCAGTGATGTTAGATTACTGACTCTAGCTTGTTTCTCATTAAGGTTCAGAAGTTATTAGCGAGTTTCCATGGACTTGGTATGTATGTGCATACTGACACATTTAGTATAATATTAAAATGGCCTTTCCATAACATATTGAAACTTTGTACACAGCCACAATTTCTTTTTACAAAAGCTTATTTCTATTTTTATTTTTTTGAGACAGAGTCTCACTATGTTGCCCTTGGTAGAGTGCTGTGGTGTAACAGCTCACAGCAACCTCCAACTCTTGGGCTTAGGCTATTCTCTTGCCTCAGTTTTCCAAGTAGATGGGACTACAGGTACCTGGCTATTTTTTTGTTGCAGTTGTCATTGTTGTTTAGCTGGACGGGCCTGGTTCAAACCTGCCAGCCTGGATGTATGTGGCTGGTGCTGTAACCACTGTGTTACGGGCGCCGAGCCTACTTTTTTTGTTTTTTGAGACAGAGTTTCACTTGGTCACTCTCACAAGAGTACTGTGGCATCTAGGCTTATAGCAACCTCAAACTCTTGGGCTCAAGAGATCCTTTTGCCTCAGCCTCCCAAGTAGCTGAGACTACAGGTACAACACAGGCTTTTTCAAGGGTTCAGTTCAGTTTTTTTTTTTTTTAATTTTTGAGAAAGTGTTACATTTTTGAAGTTACATTTCAAAATAAATTATCTTATCACTTATGTGATTCATGAATCACTCCATCATCTATTTGCTAAATGTTTGAGGCAGGCACTGGGTGGTCACACAGAGATGAATAATCCATGGTCCTTCCTCGTGTGCTGTCTTGCCACATGCCAGGTAGGACAGGGTTGGAGAAGAATTTATTCTGCTTGAGAGTAGTGTGTATTTGTAGAGAGAGAGAGAGAGAGAGAGAGAGAGAGAGGGAGAGGGAGAGGGAGAGGGAGAGGGAGAGAGAGAGAGGTGTCACAGAGACATAGAATGGTAAGATGGAAGTGGGGGGAAGAAGATTTCAGGATAATAAATCAACCAAGTGATGATAAATGCGTACTTATTTTATCATTGAGTAATTTGAAGTATCTTTCCATAAAAAACTGGAGTTATTTTTTTTTTTTTTTTTTTTTTTTTTGTGCAGTTTTTGGCCAGGGCTAGGTTTGAACCCGCCTCTTCCCGTATATGGGGCCGACGCCCTACTCCTTTGAGCCACAGGTGCTGACCTGGAGTTCCATTTTATGTAATCAATACCTGTTCAGTAGTTGCCAACAGCAGATAAATGTGAAAACATGAGGTTATCTTACAGCAATCATTGCACTGTTCTGGGCACTCTACTCACAGTAGAGTGTTCTGACATCTATGGTAAGAGGGAGACATCGTGAGACAAATCCACCATCGCAGAAATCCACACTGGGTTTTCTTTTGTCACTTCTGAGGTTCTGTGAAAGTTGACACTGACATTAAATGGAAAGGTTTCCTATTAATGGAGTCGCAGGCTATTTGTGGCCTTATGGGTTGTGTCCTTTCAGAGGTCAGTTAGCCTATTTTCATGCTGGCACCCGGAGCACAGTCACCCAGCCCACATGAAGAGTGTCCCTCAAAGGAGCCACAGCAACTGGTCCCAACAGAGAAGGCCTTTTTAATACTACCATTCTGAAAGCATGTCTCTTGGCTCATGTTATATAAGGATATCATGTGCTTAATACAATATTTGAAATCAAATTCTAAAGAGCAATCATGATAAAAGGTTGTGTGCAAAAATTCTTTCATTTTCTTTTAGAACCTGAGGAGACCTCCTACTGATGATTCCATTCAAAGTCTAAATATCTAAATGACTAAGAGAGTAATGACATGGGATTGCTCAGATTTACAGGGCCTCCCGTGAGTGCCAAAATTCTGAGCTGTTTTATGTAGGGTGTAAGAACAAAGGCATCCCATGTGTCTTGAGAATAAGAGTGAAAGTCACGACCCAGTTCCTCCTCTTACTTTTAAAAAATATGACTGCATGGAAAGCCAGATGTGTTCCAGGACGGGCCAGCTGACTAACTCTTACTGTTAACATGCACTCTGCAGTTCCAAGACTCAAGGGCAACTGAGGAAGGGAATTTGCTTGGTTTTCCAGAAATAAGCTCTGTCCTGTTAAATCTGCTTGCTCAATCTCTGTTCTCTCATTCATGTGGAGTAACGGGATCTGCAATAAACACCCCCAGCAAATCTCGGAGGATTATTGAGTTATTTCAGAGACTTTCTAATCTTCTACTCTGTACTTTTATAAAATGATTATCAGAAACTGAATCAGCAATCAGAGGAACTGAAAAATAACTTCTACTGTAATAATTTCCTGTAAGTAATAACTTCACATATCTTGTCATACCAAAATCTCCGCTCCTCTGTCCTTACCATATACCATAACATCATGGAATGATTATTCTTGGAATTTTCAATATTCTACATCCTTAACAAAGATTTGCCCTAAAAGTTGAAATTTCAGGTTCTAGACTCAGCCTGCGTGGATTAAAATCTTGGTTCCATCAGCTATGTAACTTTGGGAAAATTACGCAATCTCCCTGTTTTTCAGTTTCCTCATCCATAACATGGAGTCAATGGTGATAAAATGAGAAAAATGCATGTATGCACATATGCTGAGATCCAATTTAGAATTTAGAATGATAAATGCTAGCAATTATAATCATTTCAGGGATTCTACACTATTGTAACATTTCTTTTGACTTTTATCTGTAGTTAATAAGATAAAAACATTTTGTTGATCATTAGCTAGAAAGGTCCTGTGAATTTATGTGTGTTGATGGTGTAGTTGGTGGGAAAATGGTCATGAGTCCTTACTGGAGGAGGGAAGTGGATGTGAAGTGACCATGTAAATCAGTTGATGTGATATCAGTTCCGGAGGGAGCCCCATGACTTAGTGTATATACTGCTAAGGAGTATTTTATATCTTAGACATCTTTCTTGATGTCCAGTTGAAATTCTCTAATTGCCTCCTGTTTTGTTCCTCATTCACAGAGATTCTGGCCAGTAGTTAAAAAATATATTAGAACATGACTACTTAAAAATAATTATTGTTATCATTTGTTGATCTCTTTAAAAAATATCAGAAAATCTAGTTTACTCAGCCTTTTGTCCTAGATTCCAATCCTATGCCAAAAGACCACTCTTCCCCGAGACTAACATCTGCCCCCCGCAGGGTGCTCATAAACCCAGAACAATGCATAGCACACAGTCTGTGTTAAGATGGGCAGGGAAGCGGGCTCGTTACTTTATATTCAGAGACTTTTCTCAAGGATAAAATAGCACTGACCTCCATTTACCAGATTCAAAATGCACTGGGCGTGGTGTTATGATGGGCTTGATATTACGAGCACACAGCACAATCTTGAAACAATCTATTCTCACATTTGGGGCATATTTGCTTTTGCCATTTCTAAATATTATTTATTCATTCATTAATTCACTCACTCAACAAATATTTATTGCATGCTAAAAACACATGGGGCAGTATGGCGGATTTTCTCATATGCCTTCTGGGCCCTAGCGAGATCACAAATCTCTTTCACAGCAGAGACACTGTGTCTTGTTCATCTTTCTAGGCCAAGGTCAGCCTGTAGAAGATACTCAACCAAGGCAACAAACATGCTTTGTATAAATGAAGACATGGGATTGCAAACCCTGAGCTGGCTGTGCATGACCAATGAGGGATTTATTCCTATGTCTCGATCATTGTCAGGCTTTGAATTTAAGCAGAACATGAATGCAAATGCCATCTCCATGAATAACATATTTGGCAGCAGTGTTATGTTAGATCTCTCACTTAGATTAAACATATAATTTATACGCTTACATTATAAAAGAAGATGAAATCAACAACCTATGTAAACTTTTCGAGAAGTCAAGGGTTTTTGGTGAAACAAAAATAGTTTAAAATAGGATTTCTCTCAAACTAAAATCCCCTTTCATGTAGTAAAAGGAAATGAGCAGAGAAGTCCCAGCCCACTGAAGGTTTCAGGGCCAAACATTTTGATGTAATGTGCTCTGCTATAAAATATCTGGCCTTGTTTGAATTTTTATTGCTATATGTTCTCAGTCTACATTTAACTGTGAAAAACACAAATAAGAAAAGAGCAAGTGGGCAAAATGTTCTTTTCAAGAGCATGGAAGCAAATTTGAGAAAACATATATTGAAGACACACTTTGTGTTTTCAGCTTTCAGCCCCTTTTCTGAACCCTTCCTTGGCCAGATACGATTAAACATTTATTGAACTAAAGACTCAGCTTACTTGGAGTGAAAACTCTTAAGAGCCTCTCAGAGCCACCTTATTTTTCTAGCTGACAAATAAAGTTTCTTTCATGCTCTTTTTCATAAGAGAAATGAGGTCTAATTAGAAAGTTTTATATGGAGACAGTCAATTCCCCAATTCCTTATTTGCTTGAATTACTTTTTAAAGATTGGGGTGTTCACCCTGGCATGGGCACAATCCAGACTCTGTAATCAGCCAGCAATCTGTGCCTCATGCAGGCTGGCGTCCTAACTGCCAGTTTCTGCCATCCACACCTTTTCCGTGGGGTAATACATTTTAATTGGTACTTCTCCGGGAGCCCCTCACATCTCCATCTGGCCAAATAAACACACTTTTTCAATTCAGCCTCAACATCTTGCCAGTTAACAAGAGGATAGACTTGCCACAATGGGTAATCTTTAAGATGCATAAAATCTTAACATTAAAGGACTGGGCACAGGTGGTAGAATTGATGGTTTCCAGAGGATGGCTCACCTACAAAGTAGCTCTGTGTTCGGCAGTGTTAACACTGCTCCTTGGTTTACACTGTAATTCCCAAGCAGCGGCAGCACTAAGAACTCTCTCCTCTCAGAGGGCAAATTAGTGCTGATGAAATACTCTGTTTTCAACAGCAGCTAAACTTTTTGGATGTAGGCTTATTCTCAACCTATTTCCACTGGTCAGATTGGGCTGAGTATAACCAGGAGGCAGAATGGTGAAATGGTTAAGGGCATGGATGCCAGGGTCAGATGGATCCAAATCCTGCTGCTGTTCATTTATACCCAGTGTAACCTTGAGCAGTGACCAAATGTCTCTGTGCCTCAGTTTCCCCACCAGTAAAACCAAGATAATATCAGGGCCTCATAAGATTATGGCAAGGAATAATTAAATGAGATAAGGTGTCTGATAGGTTTAACAAAGGCTTTGGCTCATATTCACTAACAATTATTGTTTTTAGGCAAGTTCAAGAGACCCAACTCCACAAACAGCAGAAAGGAAGGGGATGGGATAAATAACCAGCCATGTGGTTATTCCTCAAATAATTTTTTACTCTTCACATACTTCACTTTATGAAGTTATGAGGCAACAGGTTAGGGGTGACTATGAGATAAGGTGGGCTCTAATCAGCCAGCAATCTGTGCCTCACACAGACTGGCGTCCTAACAGCCAAACGTTCACTAAGTATGTGTGGTCTCATTTTTTTTGAGGCTCTGGAGCACTCTGTGACAGAATGCTTCTTTTTCTCTAACCCTCAACATTACATAATACTTTTAGGACAAAAATGGCCCAAACTGACAATCACATCGTGGTAAGGGATTGCTTCTCTCTCCCTTCCAACATCTTCCCTTTTTCTCGTGACTGCTTTGGTGAATGCCTTTCTCAGCACAAAGCAGAGTGTCTCAGGCACAACTCTGTACTTAGCACAACTTAGGATGTTTATGCAAGAGGAAGGCCAACTACAACAGCCCAGTGCACAGATCCCTGCAAACCCAGGGGCAGAGATGGTTCGGAGCAGCAAGTGTGTGTGTGTGGGTTGGTGTGTGTGTGGGTTGGTGTGTGTGTGGGTTGGTGTGTGTGCAGGTTGGTGTGTGTGTGGGTTGGTGTGTGTTCTCTTACCAGTTGCTTTTTCAGGATTGTTGCACATGAAGCACTGCCAGGCTCCTGCTGTTTCGCTGAAGCCAAACACGTCAAAGAACCTCACTTCTTCCAGATGGAGCTGTACCTGGTCCAGATCCTGGTTCAGGAACACAAAGCACAAAGAACATGAGCTGATCTGCTGGCTACACAGGACTCTGAACTTGGAAAAAGAGGATGTGATGTCAGGATGGCCAGTGTTCAATCTGAGTACCAAGGACCAAGAGGAAGCCTTGAAAACATCTTCTTTCGTCCAGAAAGCAGTTAGCTCAAATTCTTCCACGGGAGCACTCAGAAACACAGAGGGCATGAGCCTGGGTCCAGAGCAGGGTGTTGGGGGTGGAGGACTGAGGCCTCGGAGTTTAAATGCTTTGTAAAGAATTTTCTTGCATCTATTAGCAACTCCAGATTTTCTAAAAAGGAGGGCTATCCAAATGGCAGTGTGGATAAAAGCAAGGCTGCTGGGGGACTTGTCTTTTATTTACATTTTGTATAAAATTGGGAATCAATTATCCATATAATAACATTATTATTAGGTTGGCTTCATAGGGAGTTGATGGAAAATATGGGGGGGGATGGGCTTCACCCTGCAGCCCTTGGCTTAGACACTGTTTTATTCTTATGTTTTATCTTAAAAGTATATGCTAATTTTTTGTGCTATTCCATAATAGAGCTGCATTGGTTTTAATGGAAGGTAATGGCTTACATTATTTATTGGTAAATTAGTTAACGTTTTCCCCTCCAAATGGTTGAGCAGAACTGACACACCAAGAAGACTGCCCATGCTTTCTGTGCCCTGGGGCACCTTGCCAACGTGCTCCTATGTAAGAGGCAGAAAGGAGAGGTCCAGAGAGGTTCCACTGCACTGTAAGTGGATGGAAGACTATAGCCTAACCAAATTAAATAGCTCTACCATCCTCCTGAGCTTTCCTATTATGTTAACAACTTCTATCCTTTGGTACAGGGTGGGCAGAACTTCACTCTTAAAAGGTTACTCCTCCTAAGAAGGATTTAATGTTCTTGCATGTGCCCAGCTGACTTTCATGCCCTTGTCCTCTTCCAGCTGTGATTTTGATTCCTTTCTTCTGTTGTACACACTCGGTAAGGTTTAGGTAGCAAAGATAATTTTCTACCTGAAATAAAAGCTCTTAGTATTTCCAAGAATCAAGTGGTGTAGGCACTGTTTACACTACTTATAATGGATCTGCATAGAGAATGGCCAAGTGGCTACTCAGATCCTGTACCCAAGTTCCTGATTCCCAGGTCTACATTTTTTGACAGAGGTGAGAAGTATACCTGAGTGTAAGATCCTTGAGAGCAGAAGCATAAATATTTCCTTCAGAGTTGTACCCCCAGAGCCTAGTCTAGCACCAGGAGTGGAGTAACATCATTGGTTTGCCAGCTCAGTACAAAGCCTATTTTCCAACAAACTAGATGAAAATTTGAAGGAAATTCTTGGAATTTGCACTCCTTGGAACATACATGCAGGGAGGACAGGAATTCTGTTTGTTGTGTTGGCCACTGAAACCTTAGCACCTAAAAGTGCCCTGTTGCATAGCAAGCACTAAACAAATCTTCATGGAATAATGAGAGGGATATGCCGGGACTAGAAATAAATACTTTTCAGGGTCCTTTAATAAGACTATTATGACTCGTGTTCTAGGATTGGACAATGTGAAGGCTTAACATACTGAGTGCAGCATTCTGGGTTACTAACATTTAATACCCTATTGTGGGTGTTCCAATAGGCACTGTATGTATATACAGGAATGTTGTTTTAACAAACGTGATTTTAAATATGTGCAGTGAAGATAAAGGAGATGTTTTAAAAAACACATGCTTCCCGGGATAAAGAGTGAAGAAGCACTGGGGAGTTTTGCAGGTTTCAAAGGATGAAATCCATATTAAAATTTATGGGGAAAAAGCAGATGTTCATGAATATCAGTTTCAAAACGGCTAAGTCTCTGAAGTCTGTGCTTGGCCGTTGGCATGCTGCTCACTTCTCTGTCTCCCACACAATTAAGGATCAATTTTTCATTCGCCACAAACACTACTAGCAAACAAAGTACTTGAGATAATACTTAAGGGTGCCTCTATTTTTTTGTTGTTGTTCTGAGACCACAAACATCCCAGGTTGTTGCCTATCATTCACATTTGTCTTAGCAAAAAGTTCCTTAAAGTTTAAGACAGATGGCAAGCTACCTCCCAGTGTTCAAGTTCTGAAGCCAGAAGCAGCCTTGCCTCTTCAGAGAATTTCAGGTGTTGTGCAAAGGGAACTGAGTGAAAAGGATACATAGGAGTTCTGAAACTCTTTAAGTTGGTAATAATGGCCAACTTTGAATGGCAAGACAGATGAAACGCATGGAGTTTCACCTATTTGTGGAAATTCTAAGCAAAATAAATTGCAAAAACAAGAAACACAAACCAATAATCACTGATACCGAGATTTTTATGGTTTTGACATAAAAATGAGCTTTAGGTTATTATTTTTCTCTTATTTAGCTTTTCTCCCCCTTTGGCTTCTGTAGCTCCCCCAGGCCTTGCCCTGGAATTGTTATATGGCTTTTTTTTTTTTTTTTTTTTTTTTTTTTTAACAAGAGAACAAAATTCAATTTGTTTAGAGAATTACAGACTTCCTTTAAGACAATTGGACTCTGGAAGAGTAGTAAAAATAATTTACATCCAGCTCTGAATCACTCCCTAAGGTATTTCAAGTCTAATGAGATTGTGGCAAACAGATCCTATGTAACCCCCCCCCCCAATAATTTTCACCTGCTGTTGTTCAGCTGTTTTTAAAATCCCCTCCCTTTGAATGTGGGAAGGACATACAACTCATTTCCAAACAAGAATATGTCAAAGGTGATGGGATGTCAATCCCTTTATTGTTACACACACAGGGACATACAGACTCACAGGAGACCCATCTCGCCAGCAGATGCAGAGAGACCTTCCTGCTGGCCTTCAAGAAGCAGATTGTCATCTTATGAACTGCAGGGGACTAAGGGTGGCCTCTGGGACCTAAACGCAACCTCCAGGTGATAGCCAGTAAGCAAATAAGGCCTTCAATTCTACAACAGCAAAGAAATGATTTCTGCCAATAACCTGAGTGATTTGAAAGCAGACCCTTCCCATTTTAACCTCTGGATGAAACACAAACCAGCCAAACCTTGACTAAAGGTGATGAGACCTTGAGTAGAGCACCCAGCGAGGTCACAACTGAAGTCCTGACCCTCCAACGCTGTGATATGATGAATATGCATTATTTTATACTGCTGAATTTGTGCTGATGTGTTACCCAGCCCTGGAAATTCTATGGAGATTGTGCCTATAAGAGGCAGAGAAAGTGACCAATTCTCAGTGAAAGTGGTGATTCCATTTAGGGAAGTCACTTTCTTCTAACTACATTCCAAACCAGGGCTCAATAAAACGTGATCAATATTGAGTCCAGATAATTTCCACTGACTTAATAAAAGATGTATAATCCATAGTCGGTTTGCACTATAAAGGATTTTCCTGACAAGGATCATTTAGTTCAATAAAGTTAAAAGTCACTAGGGAAAGTGATCTTTTTAAATAGTTGGTTAAATAAACACTTACTCAATTTTAGGGGAAAAAAATCATTAATAACAATAGGAATTTGGAAAAACTATATAAAAAAATCTAAAGTAGGCAGCATAGAAATGTAAGAAGATATCTGTAAGATTATTTTGCTGTCAAATGACAGCAGGAGTCAACTCTTGTGGAGTCTGCAGAAGCACATAGCGGCCCCTGGGTCTTACAGCCTGGTCTACGTACTGCAAGAGGGAACTATGAAACAATTTTCCAGAAACCAGTGAAAGCACACATCTGGAGGAACTTGGGTTTAGGTGCATTTAAGTTCTGTCCTAAAGCTACCTGTGCATAGATAAAAAACGTAGACTTGCCTCACACGTGCATGTGCTGATAGTTAAGAGCATGACTCCAGGTATATATTTCAAGTATGTTTTAAGACATACAAAAAAGATCGTTTTTAAAGTCCCCCATATTTTCACATAATTTATATCTTTATCACTATTTCTAGTGCACATACTACATGTAGTCCGGGGTGTGAAACAAACCTACTGAAGGAATAGAACAGCTCACCTTTATGTCATCTGGTACAGGTGTGGGGTCTTGTAAGAAATGCTGTATGTTGAATATACCAGCAAAAGAGATTTCCAGCATATCCACACTAGAATTCAATTGTTTATGTCTTTCAATTTCTGAAAGATATTTCTATTGAATCCAATTTACGATGCTTGAGTTCCTAGCACGTGGTGCCAGGAACCGTGGACAAGGGGATAAAGGCAACAGCAGTCCTGCCTTCCAAGGAAGTGCGAAGCTGCCGAGGAAAAGGGAAAAGCACCTTCACTTGGGCATCCTGTGGTTATGAATAAGCTTCTTCAGGTGTGACTTTTTTGGTCCTCAACTAGATTAAAGCTCCTTAGCATGAGGACTGACTTCTTTCTTGTAGCTTCTGAAAATACTTATAATAGGGTGATGCTGGTGGTTCAAATAAGTAGGGCGCTGGCCCCATACACTGGAGGTGGCAGATTGAAACCCAGCTCTGACAAGAAAAAGAAAATACCTATAATTGGGTGGTGCCTGCGGCCTAGTGGGTAGGGCGCTGGCCCCATATACCAAGAATGGCGGGTTCAAACCTGGCCCTGGCCAAATTGCAAAAATAGCCAGGTGTTATGGTGGGCACCTGAAGTCCCAGCTACTTGGGAGGCTGAGGCAAGAGAATTGCCTAAGCCTAGGAGTTGGAGGTTGCTGTGAGCTGTGACGCTACAGCACTCTACCGCGGGCGACAAAGTGAAACTCTGTCTATACAAAAAAAAAAAAAAAAAAGAAAGAGAAAGAAAATACTTATAATAGCACTTTGCTCATAGTAAATGTTCAATGAATTATTATAAATTCTTACCAGTTGAGGCACATAGATCTTATCTCCAATTTATATTAAAAGCAGCACTTAGGTTTTTAATATTCATGCCTATTCAACTATGACTCTTATGCCTTTCCAGAATATTTTTATTTTTAAAAAATATGCCTGCATCTCTGGTATTATAAGAATTAATTAAAAAAAATTTTTTTAGCTCTAAAATATTACAAGGGTACAAATGTTTTTGGTTCCATGTATTGATTTTGTTATGGCTGAGTCAGGGTTCTAACTGTGCCCATCACTCAGATGGTGTTTATTGCACCTGTCAGGGAGGTTTCACCCACCTCCTCTCTTTTTCCCTTTTCTCTGCTTGATTTCCACTGAGTTTTACTGCCCTCTATGCACCCCCGTGCTCATTGGTAAGTTCCATGTGGTCTTTGTTTTTCCACTCTTTAGATACTTCACTTGGATGATGGTCTCCAGTTTCATCCAAATTGTTGTAAAAGGCATTACTTCATCCTTCTTCATGGCTGAGTAGTATTTCTTAGTATACATGTGCCACATTTTAAGAATTCATTTTTTTTCAATTTTATTTAACAAGTTTTTAGAATAAAATGTTAATAATTGAAGAAGGTTGTGTGAATCCATTAATGTTGCATGCTGGGTGCTTGTTCTCGAGAGCCCCAGCTTTTCTAGGGTGTTAGTTCTCAGTTGAGGGTAACATCAGCAATCCCTAGAAAAGTTGTTACGAACATCAGATGTGGGTCTCACCCTATAAGCCTAACATGGTAAGTTTGTGGTGGATCCTGGCATCTGCATTTTAAAACATGCTCCCTGAAGTTATTCTGATGTACACTGACTGGGAAATTAACCCAATTCCCCTGGGAACAAATGTGGGGGTGGCTGGCCCGTGCCCACTGATTGGTGGTAGAGGACTTGGCCAGTCTCCACCTGCATGCTCATTCTCTCCCACAATAGTTTGGTTTCCTATGACAAAATTTAAAGTGTGGTCACAAGAGCAAAGTTTTAACTTTTGAAAATCAGAGATGTTATTATTCCAAATTGTGTGCCCTGAAAAGGAAAGGTGAGGTATGAAAATCCAACTCGGTTAGGCCTAATTTGAAAGTTGGCAGAAGGCTGGGGCTTGTGGGGAGGGAGTTGGGCCGCAGGTGGGAGACAGACAGTAAGCAGAGGCAGCGAGGGCGCTGGCATGGAAGAACTCACTATTACGACCGACTTTCTAACTTGAAGTCCCTGTGTATTGGGAAGAAATGAATTCCTTCTTGGCAGTTCCTGGCAACTCTGACGATGGGTCTCATTACTACAAGTGGCTTCTCATGTTTAATTCTCTTCAGGAAGAATTTCTGAAGAACACTTTCATTTAAGAACTAATAAATATGATAGACTATTTGATCTGGTTTAAAGAGTCAGATTTTCATACTTATCTAAAAATCATAAAAAATAATGTGACTACAGAATAGTAGTTAATATGGCAATATTTTATGTTAAATAAAACAGTTTATGAGGCCAGGCCAGGCGGCTCACACCCATCATCCCAGCACTCTGAGAGGCTTGGAGCATGACATCTGATTCTCATTGTGTTGTTCCAGGGATGATGACTGAGGCAAAAGGAAATTTAGAGGTGACTTGCTGTGAGTAGATAATACTAATTTGCTGTGCTCTGAAACCTTGTTCATATGAGACATTCAAGTTTTAAATTCCTATGTGTATCTCAAGGCGGGTCTCCAGCTCATAGTCCCACCAGCAAGCATGAAGATTTCTTTCTCCACATTATAATAGAAGGACTTTCTAGGCTCTGCATTTTCTGGAAGAATTACTATCCAACATCCTTTCTTATGTGTGAAATAGGCCATGCTTTTGTTGACCCTTACTATGCTGGTCTGATGGCATCAGGAGCTTGTAACAATTTCTGATGACTTCTTAAATGATTGTTGCTTAAGCCATGAGAAAAATTGACTATATTTCTATAGAAATAGTCTGATTTTCTCCATCTTGACTGCCTTTGCCAGCAAGAAATATTCCAGGTTCTGGGAATCAGAGCACCTTTTTAAGGTACAACTATTTTAATACACTAATCCATGTCAGCATTTGGCCAGGCTCTAGTTTTATTTTAAGAATTGTCATTTTGTTTACCCGTTTACTACTTGGAGTCATTACAGAGAGGGCACAATTGACTCTACCATGGACTTATAAGAAGGCATTACTTTCTGTGATATTGGAAATTTAAATGTCTCCATTCAGTTATTTAACAGATAAAGCAGAGAGCTAAGCACTAGTGAAATAATGGTGATCAAAATAGATGTGATAAGTTGAACTCCCCCTCAGTAGAGAAGTGGATAATATAAACTATGGTCTACTGATACAATGGGACATTTTATGTATGCTAAAATGAATGAGCTAGCTCGACATATATGCACATATATATTTAAAAAAACATAACATTAAGTGGAGAAATCTGATTGCAAAAGATGTGTGCACTATGATAACATTTAGGTAAAAATTTAAAACAATAGCATAAAAACATTCATGGAAATAACATACATATTCCTCAGGAGGATACTTGCAATAGTTTCTTCTTTTTTATAAAGGGAAATATTTGAAGCAGATATGGAAGAAACGTAAACATCTCTTCTGTCTTGTGGTAGGATTTGGTATTATATTTCTGGACTTTTCTGAATTTATGAGCTGTTTTCTAATTTATTAAAAATAAAAGCGAGGCAGAGAATGCAGGTCAGGGTAACAGAGACCGGCTGAGGTTAGAAACAATGAGATAGAAAGGTTCTGCATGTTGGGGGGGGAGGGAGGGGGCTTTGCACCGGGCAAGTCCCCCATAAAGAAGTCTCCTTATTTTTCCTGTGTGCCATTGGCCTTGGCGGTGAAAGTCGTTAAGAGCTCATGTCTTCTTGTTTATTTTTTGCACTTATTCTTGTCAGAGCTACCTGTTATAGTTTCTTTTCATCTTGCTTTTTAAACTTGGAGACAAAGAATCAAGCATAAAATACAAAGCATTTGAAATAGGCTCTATTTTGTTTTAGAAAGAAAAACAAAGCATGCTAACACCAGGTTCTAAATTAGGGAAGTGTTGCAGAATCAGTGAAATGACAAAGGTGATATTCAGAAACAAGATACTTTCTGAAGAACATAGATTTTGGAGCCAGAAGATCAAAATTTGAGCCCTGCCAATGTCATCCATTAGCAGTTTGGGGGAAAACATCTTAATTTTTCAGTGCTTCCAAAGCACTCCTCAAATTGCAAATTTACTATGATCCTTAAATAGTTTCCTTCGGGGAGATGTCTGCATAGTCAATTCATGGATTACTACACTATTTTGTAAACAGTAAGAAAATAATAAAAAATAGTTATAATGATGACCGTTTGTATTAAGCAAGATAAGAAGGTCCTTTATGCATATAGGAGCTTTTTTTTGTTTCCAAGCTAATAAATTCATGTAAATCTTTCTGAAATGAACAACTTAAGAAACACTGATGCTAGGAGCCCAAGAAACATAGTTTTCTAAAATCAAGTAACATATGTATGTATCAGTCTGTCTTTGTTAGTTTGTTGCCAAACCCAGGAGCACTGGATATAATGAGGAGAAAACACAGAGAGATGTCACACAACTGAACATTTCAAAGTGGAGAAATGACCTGCATGTTTGATGGGGCCATAATGAGATGCACGAATAAAAATGTGCATGGGTGATGGTGTAAGGATACAGGCCTTGAGGGGTGTAGTGTGATCTATAAATGGGAGCAGTAAATGGCGAGGGTGGAAAGTACAGGTTGTGATAAGAAGCAGAAAGAATACAGCAGCAAGTGAGAATGGAGGAGCTAAGACCACGGCAGGATGAGGATGTGAGATGAAAACAGGATGACATAGTGAAGTTCACAGATGGACAGGTGTAATGAGCTGCATGGGAGGAGGGAACAGTGACAGGCATACAAGGAAGGCTTAACGCTATGAATGAAGGAATAGGCACATTGAACCTAAGCGACTAAATAGTTGAGAAATAGACTAAATAGTCTATTTCTATAATCTCTGAGGGGAAGAAGGGAATGTGTCCTTACAACTAAAAGTTTGCCAATACACATGTGGCTTCCAGGGTTCTAAAATTAAACAAAAACAGTCCCACTGCTTGCCCTCTCTCTCTCTCTCTCTCTAGCACTCAGATATCTAAACTGATATGATTTTTAGGTAAAAACAAGAATTTTTATATTTTGAAATGGATTTCAAACCTGGATGATTACTCCTATTTTGGCAATGCAACTTCTGCTTAAAAGCTTTTCAGAAGTCTCTTTTGAAATTGTTTTCAGAGTATACTAAATCTTCGTGAGCCGCACAAGAAAACAAGGTTTCATTACTTTAGTGAGACACAGCTCCTAACCTGGAAACGTATTACTCAGTTTGAGCAATATTCTTTTATAATATACCTGTGCCCAGATAAATTTTGGGCTATTTGTGAAAAGAAAACTCGTTCCCCAAGAATGAAATCTTTGTTATAACTGAGAATATAGTTACAAAACCTTCCCGTTCTGCCCCAGGCCCTGGGAGGTGCTGGGAACGCAGATGACAGCGGGAGGGCCCTGATCCCACAGTCTCCAGGAGGCACAAAGATGTTAATATCAAACTATTTTGTGGCTGGGTTTGCTGACTGTTTCACTGACATATGCATGAAAGGTCATGGGAACGTGGCCGAGGCGATCACTTATTTTGTTTGGAGGGGTCTTGCCCAGGAAGTGCAGTAACACAGCACTCACCGTGGCTCACTGAGCTCTTACTGTGTGCCAGCCACCGTTCCAAAGAGTTTACATGTGTCATGTCTTTTAAATCTCACAACATCCCTGTGAAGTGGGTACTAGCACTTTCTGTATTTTGCAGGTAAAGACAAGGTGCAGAGGAGTTGGATAACAGAGCTGGTAAGTAAGTGGTAGAGGCAGGATTCAAACCCAGATCCTGAGTCTTCAGCTACCACACTTTTGCGCAGCATGAAAAGAGGTGCCCCTTACTCTGATAATTTGGTACCCAGGGTTTTTAGGCATTCATATGATATCCACGAGAGTGGCAAGTGGGAAAAGAAAATATTTTACTCATGCACTGATTACTTAAGAAAAGAACTATTAGATTGGAACAGACACTTCACAGGGGCTGCATACCTCTGTTCCCCCAGGAATAGAGTTATTCCGTTAACTATTTTCTAAGGTCTTTAAAAAAAATTTCCTTGTCTGATGCAGAACATCTGGCTGACTGTGAAGGAATGTTCCTGACAGTAGTAAAATTCACAGGGTTCATTATAGGATAGTCGGGCTTGTGAAACATAAAGGGAATAAAATACATGTGATAAACCAGGATTTCAACTAAGCTGAGAAAACATTTCTAGGCCAATTTAAATTTTTTTGAAAAGCATATGTACAGCCTATGTATGTGTGGATGGTGGTTATAGAGGTATGAATATTATATACTAGTTAACAAAGCATAAGGGTAATAACTTCT
Source organism: Loris lydekkerianus (assembly GCA_963574355.1). NCBI lineage: Eukaryota > Metazoa > Chordata > Mammalia > Primates > Lorisidae > Loris > Loris lydekkerianus. The sequence goes on from CAUYPK010030651.1 coordinate 25,769, forward strand.
GGGGGGAGAGGATTCAAAAGCAAGGACTACGAAGCAAAGACCGGTATATAACAATTAAATCTTTTTTTTTTTTTGGAGACTGTCTCACTTTCTCACCCTTGGTGGAGTGCCATGGCGTCATAACTCACAGCAACCTCAAACTCTTGGGTTCAAGTTGATTCTTTTGCCTTGGCCTCCCAAGTAGCCGGGACTACTGGTGCCTGCCACAATGACCAGCTACTTTTATTTTCTTTTGAGGTTTTTTTTTTTTTTTTGGCTGGGGCTGAGTTTGAACCTGCCACCTCTGGCATATGGGGCCAGTGCCCTACTCCTTTGCGCCACAGGCACTGCCCCGACTGGCTATTTTTAGAGACAGAGTCTCGCTCTTGCTCAGGCTGGTCTCAAACTTGTGAGCTCAGGCAATCCACCCGCCTCGGCCTCCCAAAGTGCTGAGATTATAGGTGTGAGCCACTGCACCTGGCCTGTTTTATAATGGTCACTAGAACTGTCACTTAGGTTCAATGTGCTTACAAAATCATGTGCAATTACTTAATACAATGGGCTGTGTGTACAGAATTATTTAAATGGAAGGCCTTGATGTATAGCTATTAAGCAAAAGACATGAATCCAAGTAAAAGCAGAGATATTATTCAGAGAGGTGAAGTTTAGAATTCGGCTGGACTTCCAAACTCAGTGGTCCTAAAGCATCAATAAAAGCCGAGCTTATAAAACTTTCTACAGGCCACGTGGTTTCTTTGAAGGCACTTTCACCTGTGACCCTTCCTCTACCTTAGTCACTTGAATCACAGATGAACTATTATGTGGCTACGATGGAGTGTGATTCCAACCACACTACATAAACTGACAAAAATGATCTTGTGCTTAAGCTGAAACTCTCCCCGCATTACCCAGCACTCACAGATTACGCTGTAGACACACCCATGGCCAGTTAACCTCGCCCCGCCTCTATGGCTGTTGTCTGTCTCCCCAAACCTTGGCTGTCTGTGTGGCAGACGCTCTTGTGCTGTCGTTCCCAGGGGAATAGGAGAGTGGGTGTCGGGGCTGGGAGGGAAAGCAGAGGGTTCCTGTGAAAGAAACTTGGCGCAAACCATTATCTTCACCACTCGGAAGATGACCTGGTTTTCTTCTGGGTTCCAAAGACCATCTTTCTGTCTCCCAAATTGGTTTTCCTGTGTACAGATGCTTCTTTTCCAGAATTTTACATGTCTCCTTTTGTCTTCATCCTTACCCTTCACCCACCAGAAAACAGCTCGCCCCTATCTTGAATCCTTTCACCATTTCATTACCATTCACCCAAAAGATAAAAAGCCAAGCCTGGTTGAACTCCATCACAGTCCTGAACAGCTGATCACACCAGAGAAAATCAGATCCTGCTTTCTTTAGATCCACGCTGTCAGCCCCAGGCGGACGCTGCCCTTGGCCCACAGCCCTGCGTATTTCTCTGGGAAGCTCCTGGCTCCTTCCTCTGCTGATTTCCTCTCAGACCTTCCCCTTCCTCAGATTCCCCACCATCCCTTGCTCCCTCCTCTCTTACTGGTGAAGATGAGGGCCTGACCTCTCATTTCACTGAAAAACTGCAAAAAGCCATGAACACACACACACACACACACACAGTCATCTTTCCACCAACCAATCTGTGAATTGATGTGGCTCTTTGGGAGTCATCTTTTCTCTCACCTGCCCCGTCAGTCTCATTTTCTCTATTGCATCATTCCAGCAACTTACAAGCATGCTGTCAAGGCTTCCATTTGTAACTGTCTGCATAGTCCCTCTATTCCCAACCCGCTGTGCCCCAAACTTCTTTTTTTTTGAGACAGAGTCTCACTATGTCACCCTCAGTAGAGTGCTGTGGCGTCACAGCTCACAGCAACCTCAAACTCTTGGGCTTAAGCGATTCTCTTGCCTCAGCCTCCCAAGTAGCTGGGACTACAGGCTCCCACCACAACACCTGGCTATTTTTTTGTTCCAGTTGTCATTGTTATTTAGGTGGCCCAGGCCGGGTTCGAACCTGCCACCTCAGTGCAGGTGGGCGGTGCCATAACCCCTGTGCTATGGGGGCTGAGCCTGCACTGCTCGGCTTCCTGTTTCCTTCCTTCCTCCTGTGCCTCCACATACTCCTCCCTAGGCCTTGGCCTGAAAACTCTGTGAAAACTTCTTTTGGGTTGCCCAATTGGGTGGATGTGTATCTTGATCTGGCTGCTGGATTCCATATGATTTCTTTCTCTCTCCTTCTTGGTCTCTGTCTTGTTATCTGTGACTTCTGCCCTTCCTGAATTTGTCTCAGCTGCTCTCCGGACTCAGTCCTGAACCTTTTTCTTCTCTATACTCTCTTTCTAGATTGCTTCAGGGTTCCCACGGTTTTCATCACTTGCATGCTGCCGATGTCTTCATCTGCACCTCTGGCCTTAATCACCCACATTTCATATCCAGCTGCCTGCGGGGCAACTCCACAGTGCAGCTCCTCGGCATTTGGCACTTAGGGTGTCTGAGAGCCTCACTGCCCAGCCCCTGCCCATCCACTTGTCCATCCCTGGAGCTAATTTTCTCCCAGTTTCACCTGCCTTAATGAGTGGCACCACCATGCTGGAGACCCGTCATCAGCAAGTTCCCTTCCTCACTTCGCCTCACCCTCACACCCCATCCATTCACTGTTTGTCACCTTTACCTCCGATGTTTATATTGAAAGTGTCACTTGCTTCTATCCCTAGCAGGACCACCCTGTTCAAGCTACTCTCTTCCCTCACGGGGATTAGCAATATCTTCCGTGCGATCGCCCTCATTCCACCCTTTCTCTTTCAGATTTAGTCTTGAGTGATTTTCTTGAAAGCAAGTTGGATACAATGGACAGAAAGTTTTTTCCCCCCAAGTCCCAAATTCCTTTGTGGAAGTCTTAACTCCCAAGGTGACGGTGTTGGAAACTGAGGCTTTGGGGAAGTGATTAGGTCTTGGAGACAGAGCCCCTATGAGTGGGATTAGTGCCCTTTCCAAAAGAGACCCGAGAGAGACCACCTGTCCCTTCTACCACACAAGGACACAGGAAGAAGGAGCTATGAGCCAGAAGTCGGCCCTCACCAGGTACCAAACCTGCCTTGATCATGGACTTCCTACCCTCCACAACTGTGAAAAATAAATTTCTGTTGTTTATGAGCTGCCCAGTTAATGACATTTTGTTACAGCAGCCCAAATGCACTAAGGCCCTGGGTGAGTCTGCTCTCTCTTCAGAGCTCTTCAGTGACTTCCAGGGCATTGCAGTAACATCGACCCTCCTGGCCGTGCCCTGCAGGCTGGCAGTGAATTCTCCCCAGCTAACCCTCAGCTTCGTTCACCAGCTCCACGCTGGTCCTTTCACGTCTTCCAGTTCTGTGAAAGGAGGAACGTGCTTACTGCGGGAGCCACATGATACAGGAGGAAGAAAATTGAGAATATTCACTTTTATTTTTCATCTCATCCTTTAAAATTTCTGAGTATGTTTTATAATGAAAACTCAAGTGTATAAATAATACATGCATATACTTCGTAAGTAAGTATATATACATGTGTTAAAGGTGCTTGCTCAACATTTTTTTTAACAGAACGCATGCTTTACATTCGGAGGAGAATGCTCTAACACAGCAAAGTTTTTCCCTCTCTCTATTCTTCCTTTTGTGTTGTTCTTATTTTTTGGGCTAAAGGCTTTAGTGCAAGTTATTTTCTTCACCAGGAAAATTCATCTGACACCTGTCTGGTCAGAGAAGCGTTCTTTGACCCTGTAACAAATGCTCACTGTCTTCAGGCATTTTATATTTTTTATAGTATTTATCGGCATGGGATTTTGTACTCCTTTCTTAGTACAGCTTGTTTCCCTCAAGGCAGAGACTACAGTTGATCACGTCCAGTCTCTGCACAGGGGTTGGCATAGAGCAGACATTCACATAATACATTTTTTGACTGAATGAATTAGTTTAGAGTCATATTTACCATGATTTCACTGTGATTCTTTTGGTCACTTCCATGTTATTGCTCATGTAATTCTTCTTATGCGCAACTATTTTTCTTTTTGATTTTTAAAAGAAGCCAAACTCTGTAATTTCCACCCTCTTCCCAACCAGTCCCCTCCCTGAGTGAAGGACACCACGCTCCACCTTCCTGCTGCTCTTTCCTCTTTGCTGCCAGTTCCTGCGACGGTTTGCAGTGTTGCTGTGGTTTCCTCTTAATCTCTGGATTAACCCCTTGGCCTGGCTTCTTTGGTAGATTTTTATTTGCACCTTCTTCTTTTTTTTTTTTATTTTCTTTTATATCTCTTTTGCCTACTTAGATAATGCCTATCAGATTTTCCTGGTTCTGAGCTCATAGCCTAAACGTGGCTTTCTAAAATCCCCACTCCCATCAAGCTGGCTCTGAAAGGCAGGTTCTCTCAAGCATGGATTCACATCACTGGCCCTGGAGGTGCACATCGTTCAGCTCCTGTTTGCATCACACATGTAGACGGAAGTCTCTCATGCAACTTTAAACTGTTATATCCTGTGTATTAATAATCCCACTTTTTACTTACTTATGCATTTATTTATTCAAGCATGTTAACACTTTAACTGAAAACTCAAAATCTAAGCTTTTGGGAGCATCAGAAGTTCTCTTTGTATTCCACCTGGAATTGGTGCCTCGGTTCAGCCACTTACCCTGGGAACTGTCAAATGTGTTTGTAGCAATGTGGACTGACAATACATCTACAAGTGTTAGCCAGATGGGGTACATTTTATTTCAGCTGTCAATTTAATTTAATTTTTGGTGTTTCCATGATGGGCATAGTTCTGAGACCTCATGTCTATGGCACGTGGAATATCCCACGCCCTATGAACTGGAACTTGTATGTCAATAAAGGCACTTTCCCTCTCAAGTCCTGGCCCTTCTGCCATCCTCAGTCAACTCTGTCAGCTGTCTGCCCTCTGACAGTCAGAGCTCCTCTCCCTCTGAAGGGAGCATATGCCCTGGAATGGAATTATTAATTCCATTAATTATTCATAGTAATAAATCTCTAGTTGCTCCTTGGAGGTCCTTCTCATTTCTTCAGTATATCTACTGGTTTTGCATTCTCTTTCTAAAATCCTTATTTTATAGTGGAATTTGATTATCTCAGGAATTTTCTTTACATAAACTGCTCATTTACATAAAACAATGTAACTTTAATTAATATTTTTTCCTTGATTATAAAAGTAAGACATGGAGAAAAGTTAGAAAATGTTACTCCCATCAGCCAGAGCTAACCACTGTTAATATTTTGGTATATTTTCTTTCAGTTGTTTTAATAGGCAATCTTCCAAATAAAATTATTTACATGTAATAATTTTGTATCCTGAAATATAGAATTTACCATAAGTATGTCTCATGTCATTAAACATTTCTCATAAACATATCTTTTCATGGTTTTAAGTATTCTTAAAATAATAATATCATTCTCCCATCTTAGACATTGCTGTTTACAAATCACTCTGCAATATTTTTTTGTGTGTGTATCTTAAATTTCGTACATTTTAGATTATTTCTTTAGAACAGATTCCTAGAAGTGGAATCACTGTGTGAAAGGAAATGAACATTTTTAAGACTCTTGACCTGCATTGCTAAATCGCTTTTTAGCAATGTTGAAATAATTTACACTCTAACCAGAAATGTGTGAAAGTGTCTAAACTCTCTTGCTGTAGATTATTGATTTATAAAAATGGGTTAAAAAGGGGAACTTGCCATTGTAACTTTGACTACTTTGACTACTAAAAAGGCTGAATTTTTTTTAGGCTGAGTCTCTTCTAAGTTTTGCTCATCTTCTTGGCTCACTGATTATTGATTTGTATGAACTTACAGTTGTATCTTAAGGATATCAAACTTTATAACCATGCTTGTTCCAGACGTTTTCATTTAAAATTAATGTGTATGATAGGTTTGGTTTTTTATAAACTTTGTATTTTTATATAGTCAAATCTACCAATTCTCTACTCTGTGACATTAATTAAAGGCTTAATTAAATTTGGGAAAAAAAAAGAAAAATAGTATGTACATAGGATAAGTTAACAAGTACTCATGTACCTGGTAGTCAAACTTAACAAATGCTAATAGTTTGCTTCTGATTATTTAAAAAGAAAATTACAGATGAAATTGAGATCTTAATTCCTTTCTCGAGTAACATTTTTTTCCTTCCTTTCCCCACTTTCTTCTTACCCAAAGGCAGCCCCATGATGAATTTGGTATTATAAAGCCTAGCACTGATTGATGTTTTTAAAAATTCATATCCCCACTTTATTTTTTTTATTTTTTATTTTTTTTGAATTACAGGCTCACATTTTAATTCCTGAATTTTACAGTTCAGCATTAATATCACCACATGTATACAAATGGTGTAAAACGAGTGGTATTTTTAATACAAAATAAACATCTGTTTTATGGAAAAACTATACTTCATATCTATACAGACAGCCCATCTTTTCCAAACAATAGCCAAAATTAAAATTAACTACAAAATCTCCAAAACAGGGAAACTGCTTCAGTTTAAGCTACTCCAGGAAAAATGGACCCATAACACATTACGAGGGTGATCTAAAGATTGTAGCTGGACTTAGCTATTTTTTTTCCATTTCCCCACTTTAGCATTAACCAGCCAAAGGTCAATCAGCTGTGTGATACTGGATGTGCCCCTTCACCTCTCTGAGCCTCGGTTACTTCGCAATAAAATGCAGTCAACTTGAAAAAAAAATTATGTAATAAAATTTAAGCTATTGTAGTATTCATATCATAGTTTTTCAGCTTGCTTATTAACACTCAATATTATTACATTTTTCAATATTTATTTCATGATATCACATACAGGTCTAACTGAGTTACTGTAAGTCCCTGTATGGCGTGAGGATAGGGTGTCCCAAATGTTGCCCATAAAGTTGCCATTCATAGGGAAAATGGGAAACTGTAGCTAAATGTACCTTTATGTACAAAATATTCATTACAAAATTGTACAAAGAGGTGGCAAACATATACAGAAGATTTTGTAAACATCTTGTACAATTTTATAATGAATATTTTGTAAATAAAGGCACATTTAGCTACAATTTCCCATTTTCCCTATGTGTGGTGACTTTATGGGTGACCTTTGGGATACCCTGTATATCAGCATTTTTCTTCATTCCTCTCCTGATGGCCATTTGTATTGGTGCTAATTATTTGCTTCAAACAATGCTGCAGTTAGTATATCTGAACATGTGTCCTGGTGCACATATTAAGAATTTTATCTAGAAGTAGAATTGCAGGGTAATAGGGCACATAAGTGTATTAAGATAATATAACCTGCAATTGCCAGATTGTCATGTGTGAAAGGCTGTAAATGGGAATTTGTCTTTGACTTTGTCTAGGATGGAACATTTTTGTATGTTACATTGAAAAACTTCTTTGTGCTTCAGCATTCTTCTGATAAGCTTTAAATGGAATTAAGACTCCTGGAAAGCTAATATTATTACTCACCAATCTTGACGGTCAGCTAGCTGTGATTCATGAGTGTGTGTGTGTGTGTGTATGTATATATATATAAAATATAGTATATATAATTTCTTAAGTACTTTTTTCTAAGCAGGATGCCTGTTTTACTTCCATCAATAGTACCTGAACATTCCCAATTTTTCCCACATCTTTGCTAAGACTTATATTATCACTTATTTTCCTCACCTGTCTCATCATTGTTTTAAATATTGTTTTATATGGATGAATAATAATTTTATTCTCCCATCTTACACATTGCAGTGTTTACAAATCACTCTGAAATACTTTTCTTTTTGCATGTATTAAGTTTTCTACATTTCACAGTATAACATTTAAAACATATGACATTAAAAAAAATTTAAATCAATTACTTCAATGATTTTTAATAAATCTGAACATCTTGTTCTATGTGTTTTGGCCATTTGAGTTTTCTCTTCAGTGAATTTTCTGAGAGAAAATATTTGAAATATGTACGGTGGCCACAAAAATTTACTCGTCAACAAAGACGAGACACCCTAAGAGAAAAATGGAAAAGAACAGAAAATTCACCCAACTTAAGATACACACACACACAAAAAAAGAAAGTTTCCCAAAGTCACAGAGCAGTGAGAAGAAATAAGAATTGAATGAGCCCAGGTTCATAAGACCTGAACGTGCCAGGTTTCCTAAGTGGGAATAATGAATATTACAAAGGTGTTAGGATCTCCTTAGCCAATTAGCAGGTTAACTGAGTTCTAACTTAAATTCTAGCAGGATAATTTTTGATACTTTCTGAAGTGATAATAAAATATAACCAGAAAACTGGAGAAGTGAAACTAGTTTGAAAATTTTCAAAATAAAATAAAATAAAATAAAGCATTCCTATAATCAAATCATTCTAATCTTATGGAAAGAATTAATATGCAGATAAATAGAACAGACTGGTCCAAAAACCACACAAATATAACTAATACATACATATAATCAGTTAATGTGTATATATACTTGTGTAGGCCTAGTCTAATGGATTAGATTACCTAAGGAAATCAACGACCTGAATCCTAGAATGAATAAGACAGGTCCTTGCTGTTATGAAGCTTGTATTCTCATGTGGCTCATGGTGAGTGTGTGAATCAATCAACTTACTCTAGGTTATGCTGCCATAACCAGCACCCAAACTTTAGTTTTTAACAAAATGAAAGATTGTTTCTTTCTCATGTGAAACATGTGGTGGGACCAGGTGGCTCTCCAGAGCAGCAGTCCTTCCTCTGGTGGCTCCGAAATCCAGGCTCTTTCCATCTTCTGGCAACTTAGTATCAGCTTCTGCTTATACAGTTACCACCGTGGGAAGAGAAGAAACAAAATGGTACCCTGGCTTTTAAAAGCTTCTGCTTGAAGTGACACAGCATATTTCATTGGCTGAAGCAAGTCACATGGCTGCGTCTTCCTTTAATAGGCAGGGAAATGCCACCCTCTCCTGTGCCTCGAGGAGTGAAGCATCAGATACATGAGTGACAGCCCTGAGGTCACCAGCGCATGAGCCTCAGCTCTGACTCTGCTACTGACCTAGCTCTAACATCTGGAAAATGACGTTGTTTTTAAAATGCCTTCAATTGATACCTACTAGTTATTGAGAGCCTATGTGTGCCAAGCACCTGTGACCCTGGCAGTACAAAGATAAACAGGGTGAAATCTCTGCCCTCAAGCAGTTGGTAATTTAATACATGCCTTATTGATAATTTTGAGTTCTAATGTCCTAAGGCTCTATTAAAGCAGCTACAAAATAATAAACTTGTCTTCATTTCTTCCAGAATGTTACATTGCAAACACTTGGCCATTTTCTCAGAACTTTTTTCCTTTTTCCTTGTGTACCTGAATCCAAATGACTGCAGTGAGACTCCATCACAGAAGCAGATAAACACGTCATCGTCTCTGCTGGGTCATCAGTGTACGTATTATGTACACTGGCACAAAGCTTGAAAATAAAGCAGACTCTGCACTGTCTCATGACTATCTTGAATTCAGTACCCAAAACACTTCATAGAAAATAGGAGAAAATCAATTCAAGAAATAGTTGGATCTGGGCGCTGGTAGCATGCTGGTTACAGCGCCAGCCCCATACACCAAGGCTGGTGGGTTCAAACCTGGCCTGGGCCAGCAAAACAACAATGACAACAGCAACAAAAAATAGCTGGGTCTTATGGCGAGCACCTGTAGTCCCAGCTACTTGGGAGGCTGAGGCAAGAGAATCACTTAAGTCCAAGAGTTTGAGGTTGCTGATGTACTCTACCGAGGGTGACATAGTGAGACTCTGTCTCAAAAAAAGAAAAGAAAAGAAAAGAAGAGAAAAGAAAAAGATAAAGAAATACTTGGGCAGATAACTTTACTACATAATGTCTCTTCCAGATATTATTTTTGTCCATTACTCATGAATAAACCCAAATTATACAACTTTAAAAATTTCAAAAAAATTTGCTTTACAGTTAATTTTCCCCTAGAGGAATATTTATTGGTAAATGACATGTGAGTCAGCGTATTTGTCAGCATGCATAAAACTATTTTGCCAATATTCTTAATCTCTTAGGATTTGAAACAGCCTGCCAAGTTTTAATTTACTAGTTGCCTCTAGTTAAGATACAGTTCTCAATGAAAAATTTATGAGAACTTGAGGCATTGTCTTTAAACGTGATACAACATTTAAGAATTTGAACACAATGTACAAAGAATTCAATTTTATTTCAGATTGGTGTAATTGTGGCATTTCCTTTATTTTTAGTACTGCATTTTGAATTCTTAAACCAAAGCCAAAAAAACAGTGATGCAATAGTTAGAGAGGTCCTTAGTGTCTTACAGACCATTATAAATACAATTCTCATTAATCATACTTATTTCTCATCCTGTTAAAATTCTTTAGCACTTAAGAACTATTGAGTTAGCCTCATAATATGACAGGTTTTGTTCTTTTTTTTTTTTTTTTTTTTTTTTTTTTTTGAGACAGTATCTCACTATGTTGCCCTGGGTAGAGTACCATGCCATCACAGCTCACAGCAACCTCAAACTCTTGGGCTTAAGCAATTCTCTTGTCTCAGCCTCCCAAGTGGCTGGGACTACAGGTGCCCACCACAATGCCTGGCTATTTTTTTTGTTGCAGTTGTCATTGTTTAGCTGGCTTGGGCTGGGTTTGAACCCGCCACCCTCAGTGTATGTGGCTGCTGCTATAACCACTGTGCTATGGGTGCCAAGCCAATATGTTATTTGTACTTTGAACTTATTTAATAGTGGTGTGTTTATTCCCCTTCTCAGTAGTAAAACAAGGATAGAGACCATGATCATGACATACTCCCAGAACCTCTGGTTTGCCAGGTAAGTAGTCAATACCTATTATTGGCATTTCTTAAAGGCAAAATAAAGATAATCAGAGTCATTGAGTATAGAAAAGTCTTAAAGAGAGAAGCTGGTAATGTTCACTGGGAAAGATCAATAACCATTCTCTTCTCTCAGTCTCACACTCCCCTTGAGTGATCCCATGTTTGCCATGACATCAAGTGCTACTATGGGACTCCCAAATCCACGTCTCCAGCCACGGCCTTCTTTCTAAACTCCACACTTTCAACCACCTTCACCACCTTGTTATCCAAATAAGTAGTTTGCTTCTCATTCCCTGTAATCCCCACCAACTTCCTTTGTGATCCTGGATTCTTCCATTTTCCACATCAGACGACCAGTCCTGTTGGTTTGACTTCCCTAAAGGCTTTCTACTCAGCCTCTTCCTAGAACTTCCAACTCTAAAGTTGGAATGATTTCAGTCCTTCTTTCTTAGTCTGTTTGTGCTTCTATAACAACATACCTGAGATTGGGTAAATTATAAATAATTGAAACTTATTTCTCACAGTCTGGAGGCTGGGAAGTTCAGGGTCAAGGAGCAGGAAGGTTCGGTGTCTGGTGAGGGCTTGGTGTCTGCTTCCAACATGGTGCCTTGAAAGCTGCATCCTTACATGGTAGAAGGTGGAAAGGCCAGGGCCTAGCTAGGTCCAGTCTTTTTCTAATATGAGCTTGCTAATCCCATTCACGAGGCTCCAATCTTTACGCCTTAATCACCTCCTAAATGCCCCACCTTGTAAATCTATCACTTTGAAGTTTAAGTTTCCCCCTATGAATTTTGGAAAGACATAGCGCCTTCATTTCCTGCCTAACAATGGTAGTAGCCACCTCAGCAGAGTTCCTGTCTCCAGTCAGGCTTCCTCTAGTCAGTCCTACTGTACCTAGGCCTGTGACTTCCCATGGGGATATCTGAGCATGTCCATGTACCTCCACCTCTGGTTTCACTCTCTTGAGTGGATGACTGTAGCTTCACACTCTGGCCTTTCCCCTGTTCAGCTCCCTGCCCAGGAGGCCTCAGTCAACTGCACCCTGAGAGTGATGCCTTGTTTGTGCACCGCTGAAATGCTCCGTGTCTCACATCATGCTCGCCTGCCTCTGTGGAGTTCTTTTTCACCTTGACCATGCTCTCTCTTCCTAAACATTTTATCTTCAACTTTTTGCTTTGTGGTGATAATAGAGGATAAGGGAATGAGAGGAAGTATGGAGGGACCAATCGCAAAGCACCGAAGAACCTGCTGCTCTGTCATTATCTATCTATCTGTCTATCTATCACCTATCATTTATCTATCTATCCTCTCCCTATCATCTGTCAATCATCTATCTATCTATATTATCTATCACATATATATATATATATATATCTTTTTTGGGGGGCGGCAGGGTATTGCTCTGTCACCAGGTTGGAGTACAGTGGTGTGATCATAACTCACTGCAACTTGAACTCCTGGGATCAGCCTCTTGAGTACTTGGGGCTACAGCTGCATGCCACCATGCCTGGCTAATTTGTTAAAATTTGTTTCATAGAGATGAGGTCTCACAAGGTTGCCCAGCCTGGTCTCAAACTCCTGGGCTCAAGCAATCCTCCTACTTCAGTTTCTGGAGTAACAGGCACGAGCCACCACACTTAGACATTTCATATGTGCATACGTTTTCTTGTAGTTCTGAATGGGCTGTATCGTGTCAGTCTATGGACCTCCTAGGATGGTGACCTTGTCTACTGATACTACTCTGCCCTAAGTCCACCATGGCACCACATGAAGATCATTACTGAGTAAGTGTTTTTTGATGATGATACTACATAAAAGAAGGAAAAGGAAAGAAGGGGGGAAATGAACTGTTAAGAAAGAGGCAAATTGTTTAAAGGCGATCTTGAATCTTGGCTTAAAATAACACATCCAAGGAAGAAGGATTTACCTTCTGCTGTGGAAACGTGGACTCCATCATGGCTGCTTCAAAGCTGTGAGCACCCTCTGCCTGGGTCTTCTCCCACAGAGCTCTGAGGAATTGCACAGAATGACTCTGTACGGATAAGGGCTCAGGAAACAGGCTCTGAAAGGGGATTAAAGAGAGAAACATAATATATAATTTGTTGTCTCAAAAATGTTTCTTTTTTTCAATAGATTTAAGGGGTACACTTTTTTTCTGGTATCATGTCAGGGCTTTCAGTGTACCCATCACTAAAACAATGCACATTGTACCCAACAGGCATCTATCATCCTCCCTCACTCCCTCTCCCTTAGTTTCAATGTCAATCACACCCCTTTATGACCATAGGTATCCCTTGTTTAGCTCCCACTTATAAATGAGAACATACATTTGTTTTTCTGTTCCTGAGATACTTCATTTAGGATCATGGTCTTTAATTCCATCCAGGTTCTTGCAAAAGATGTTATTTCATTACTTTTTGTGGCTGAGTAATGCTCCATGGTATATATTATACAGTATACGTATAGCATGTTATTAAAGCACTTTTTCTAGGATGAGTTCATGAACTTAATTGTCAGTCCTGGTATGACAACAACTCTACTGGCCATTCCAGAAAAAAAGAGTTCCAAGATAGCTTTGAAGGGTGGACTAGGCACTGGTGTCAGTGCAGAGCTTCCCAGGGGGAATATTTTGAAGGTGAACACAATGATATTCAGCAATGAGATGTGTAGCACTTTTTCTAGGTTGCGTTCATGATCTTAATTGCACAAGCTCACAGTCATAAATTCTTTGCTAAGCCCAATATCCAGAAGGGTTCTCCATGTATTTTTCTGGAATTTTTATGGTTTGGAGTCTTACATTTAAGTCTTTAATCTCTTTTGAGTTAACCTTTTTATATGGTGAGAGACAGGGACCCAGTTTTTATGTGGCTATCCAGTGTTCTCAGAACCATTTATCACATAGGGCGTCCTTTCCCCAGTGTATGTTTTTGTATGTTTAGTTAGTCATATAGTTAGTGGTAACCATATGGCTTTATTTACCCAATGTTCATTGTCCCTTATCGTCAGAGAAATGCAAATCAAAACTACCCTGAGATATCATCTAACCTCAGCAAGAATGGCCCACATCACAGTCTCAAACCTGCAGATGCTGGCATGGATGTGGAGAGAAGGGAGCACTTTTACACTGTTGGTGGGACTGCAAACTAGTACAACCTTTTTGGAAGGAAGTATGGAGAACCCTCAAAGAACGAAAATTAGTCCTCCCATTTGATCCTGCAGTCTCATTACGAGGCATTTACCCAGAAGAAAAAAATCCTTTTATCATGAGGACATTTGCACTAGACTACTGATTGCAGCTTAATTTACAATTGCCAAAATGTGGAAACAGCCTAAATGCCTGTCAATCCAGGAATGAATTAACAAGCTGTATACCATGGAATACTACTCAGCCACTAAAAAAGATGGAGACTTTATATCTTTTGTATTAACCTGGATGGAGGTGGAACACATTCTTCTTAGTAAAGCATCACAAGAATGGAGAAGCATGAATCTGATGTACTCAATTCTACTATTTAGCCAGTAGATGAGCTAATACAAGGTGGGGGTCAGGGGTTTGAGGGAGTGGGGTACAGGGGAGCTCAGAGTGGGATGGAGGGTCACGGTGTAGGGCACACCTCTTGGGGGCGGGATACAATTATAAGAGGGACTTTACCTAACACACGCAATCAGTGTAACCTAATTCTTTGTACCCTCTATGAATCCCAAACAACAACAAGGAAAAAATTCTTCCTTGTTAAGTTATAAGATGCTCTTTATGTAGTTTCATTTATATACACATATCCTGTAGAAAAAAGTGGCATTTCAATATCTTAATAATGTTATAAACAATGCATCGACACTAACATCAATTAGAGATTGCAAGACTAGAAATAAAGGCTAGTTTTACATAAGGAAAGCTATTTCGCCAAATAAGTCATTGTTGAACCAAAAGTATTTTTTTTTTTTAAAGCTAAAGATATTTCAGATATTAATATGTTTGGCTTACTAATTAATACTACAGGGTCTTTTATAGGGAAACTATTTTAAAATGTAGAGAATTCATGTTAAAGGTTATTATGTATATATACATATGTATTCATTATCTGCATATCAACTTTGTTAAATAATTAATAATTCAATAAAAATGGTTATAAACTCATACCCATCAGCTCATTAGGGAGTCTGATGAACACAAATTATACACACCTGCTGGAATAGAAACATGATTTGGATCCACGACTGAGGTTCTTGGCTGATGAGAATGAAACTGGATTTGCTGTATAGGCAGTAATGACCCTTCAGGGAGCAGGTGAAGAAGAGCTTGGCTACACAGCTCCTAACAGTGTCTAGAAACAAGTACATATAGCATTAAACATTAGGTTCTTGCCAGAGTTACGCTTGAACACACAAACACCTTTGGGAAGTATTCTTCAGGCTTTGAGTAATAACTCCAAACAACTACAGAGGATCCATTTCATAGTATGAAGATCTAAATTAAGATGTTTTAAGAAGGTTGTATTCTATCCATTTCTCTCTTGTTTCAATTGACAACACATGAGAATCCTACAGAGGAAAAAAGTTCTCACCACTAAAAAGAGATATTATGTTATTTTGTTCTGATTGGATGCCTTAAAGTTATAACCTGGGAAGAATAAATAAATGGATGGAGGAAATTTGTGCAGCGGGCGCAGAGAGAGCTTCCAGAATAACTCTGCCTGAGCTATGGCGTCCTGCAAACTGGCCTGGTCTGATTTGAAAAGATCATCTCATTATGAAGCAGGGAGACTTAACGAGATTATCCTTTAGGGACAAGGAAATGATGGATGGATGGTATGGAGCAGAGGTGGTGAGGAGCCATGTGGAGACGCAGTCAATAATGAATGAATGAAGCCAGTATGGGTGGAGAGTCTATGTGCTAGGCACTGCGTTAAGTACTGGATAACCACAGTTATCTCTGATTGATTTCCACATGCATTATGTGCTTGATTTCACTTAACTTTTGATACAGTCTACAAGACAGTTATTATTTCCATCTTAAAGATGAGGGAACTCAACTCATTAGAAAGTCAGCCTAGTGAACCACCATTCTCTGCTATACCCTCGGCACACAATAGATAACTGGTGTCTAGACAGATGAATGATGAAGGATGCTCAGGGATCCATTAAAAAATTGCTGTAGGCTTCTCAGGAGAGCCAGGATTTGAGCTCAGCAGGGCTGATACCATGTTGGGATGCGTTAGGCTCTACTATCCTGGGGTGTTTTCAATCCATAGAGTCACATTGATCTCTCATGGAGTATTTATTGTCTCAGAATTTATCTGAATTTTTAAAACAAAAAGTCTTGGAAATTAATTGATTCAATATGCCCTACTTTAAAAAATGAAAATGGATTAGACTTTATGGAGCTCTTGGGTCTTATGGAGACCCTAGTAAGGTAACAGAATCAGTGCCACCTAAGACAGTGTATTGAATTTCCTAGACCATGGGGGAAGCAAGCGATCCACCAGAGGTCACAGGTGTGAGGAAAGTAACAGGCTTTATTTATTTATTTATTTATTTATTTGTTGCAGTTTGGCCAGGGCCAGGTTTGAACCTGCCACCCTTGGTATATGGGGCCGAGCCCTACTCACTGAGCTACAGGTGCTGCCCCAGGCTTTATTATTATTATTATTATTTTTGAGACTGAGTCTCACTGTGTCACCCTCAGTAGAATGCTGTGGCTTCACAGCTCATACCAACCTCAAATTCTTGGGTTTACCTGATTCTCTTGCCTCAGCCTCCCTAGTAGCTGGGACTACAGGCGCCAGTCATAATGCCCAGCTATTTTTAGAGATGAGGTCTTACTCTGGCTCAGGCTGGTCTTGAACATGTGAGATCAGGCAAGCCATCTGCCTCAGTCTCCCAGAGTGCTAGGTTTACAGTTGTGAGCCACTGGGCCTAGCCCAAGTAACAGGCTTCTGAGGAAAAGTCTAGAAAAGCTGAGGGAGAGTGGTCAATGACAGATTGAAAGGGAAGGCCTTGGAAACAAAACAATAAAGCCACAAGGCATGTCAGAAATATATATTGAAATCTTAATAATTAATATCTTTCTGTGATTCTGAAGCATTGGTATGGAAGAGGACTAAGTTTTGTGAAATTAACTGTTTTGGGGAATTAAAAAAAATTAGGTTGAGCATAAAATATCCCGGCATAAAATATCAGAAATAATCTCTGTATTCTGTAGGTGAAGGGATCATGAGATGTAAAGCACACTTGACATTTACATTGATGTGGACAAGACCAGGAGGCCTGGTATTGGGAAAGACCAGAGAGAAAGAAGCACAGTATCAACATAAAATTGCCTCATCAGAAAAGTTTGACTATGGTAATTAAAAAAAAATTAGGACTGATACTCTGAAAAATTGAATTTAAATTAATCTATGCTAAAGAAATAGGAAACCAAGTACTGTATTTCATAATAGCATATATACAAAAGTGGTATTTGAAGTAAATCTAGGTTCCATTTGTACATTGTGATAGCAACATGTATTGTTTTATTATTTTTTTCCCTATTTTTAGTAGAGACAGAGTCTTGCTCTCACTCAGGGGTCTTGAACTCCTGCACTCAAGAAATCCATTTGCCTCAGCTTCCCAGAGTGCTAGGATTACTGGTGTGAGCCACTGTGTCTGACAACATGTTTTGTTCCCTTTTGTTTGAAAAGGGAACAAATTCTTTTCTAAGAATCCATGCAGTTAGCTTGACATTGTAAGCTGGACTTCAGGCTTTTGCCATTAGAAAATAGTTTATGTTGGCTCAGCGCCTGTAGCTCAGCGACTAGGGTGCCAGGCACAAACACTGGAGCTGGCGGGTTCGAATCCAGCCTGAGGCATCAATAATGACAACTACAACCAAAGAAAAAAATAGTTTATGTCATTTTTCTTTCCTCTAAATTTTCACTACTCAATTCACACCTTCATTTGAAAATATACATTGATTAGATGTATCTTACCCTGAGTCTATTAGCTTTTTATACAAAACTATAGGAGTCTTAGATCACATAAAATAGTCAGAGTGGTAAAAGAAAGAGATCTTTAACTTAGAAGTATATACACTGACCATAGAAATAAATAAATCCTGTGATACAAGACTCCTCTTAACGCTTTCAGTAAACCTGGTTTATATTAACATCTTTTTCTCATTTTTACCCCAGAGTTCTCCTGGCTTGCAAGTTTTGCCCCACAATATTTAGATTTACTTATTAATTTTCCTCTCTAATGTTTTCTCTTTCTGTTCATTCCATGATATCAAATGGTAGATGTGCAATTAACGGTTGTTGGATGAATGAATAAATGAATGGATGTCAGACACTGAGCTGAGAGCCATAGTAGCTGGTGACCCTGCTTTTAAGAAGCTGATAGCCAGGCGGCACCTGTGGCTCAGTGAGTAGGGTGCCAGCCCCATATACCGAGAGTGGCAGGTTCAAACCTGGTCCCGGCCAAACTGCAACAAAAAAATAACTGGGTGTTGTGGCAGGCGCCTGTAGTCCCAGCTACTCGGGAGGCTGAGGCAAGAGAATCACCTAAGCCCAAGAGCTGGAGGTTGCTGTGAGCTGTGACGCCACAGCACTCTACCGAGGGTGACAAAGTGAGACTCTGTCTTTAAAAAAATAACAAAAATAACAGTACAATGTAATGTATCATATGTCAAAATACCCAAAATACATGCATTACACAGATGGATAAATTTAAAGACAGAGTTTGAAAATACAAGAACATTTGGTCCTCTTTTTGAATCAAAATCTTTAAGAATCATTTTGGAACTTTGTTTCTTCTGCCACTTTTCTTCACTGTGCTGTTTAGACACCTTCAGTCCTGCATTTGGGAAAGAAAGCATTCTTGGGAGACTATACACTTAAAACCATCTCCCAGGGCGGACACTTATATATAATCTATACCCTTATATACTATATTTTGTTTAGTGATAAGTGCCTTTTAAGATTAAAAGTGCAATATGGCTTAGATTTTTTAAAATAGCTAGTAGAAATATCAAAGACTTGGCTTTTCTTTCTTTTCTTTTTTTTTTTTTTTAAAAAAGGGAAACTTAGCTCTTGTTTCGAATTCTTTACCAAACTGATGTTTTGAAAGTTCCCTTCCAGATACATAAAAGTCAAATAAATGTATCTGGCTTGTTTCCCAGGGTGTTCAATGAGCCAGTCTTCTTTATGTCTACACTGTATTTCTAGAATGAGTTATAAAAACTCGAACACAGGAACAGGTTTGCTGAAATTTCTGGATGAAAGTACTTACACATTGAACATAGCTTACAAATAAGCAACACATTCATAGAAGGCATTTTGAGGGATTCAGGAAGGGAGCTGATTTTCATTGACTCCTCACTTGTGCCAAGATGTAAGTAGAACAAGTTACATTTAATTTGATGAAGGGGCTTCGTGGTCTCCATTTACTGAAGAGGAAATCTCATGATCAAACTTCCAGGAAGCAGTTGAGCAGGAATTTAAACCTGAGTGCCAGAGCCTATCCTCTTTCCAGACCATTAAGTCTTTGATATTCCTACAACAATGACAACTGCAACAACAACAACAAAAAGTAACCAGGCATTGTGGCAGATGCCTGTAGTCCCATCCCAGCTACTTGGGAGGCTGAGGCATGAGAATCACTTAAGCCCAAGAGTTTGAGGTTGCTGTGAGCTGTGACAGTACAGCACTCTACTGAGGGCAACTGAGTGAGACTCTGTCTCAAATAAATAAATACATAATAAATAAATAAACAAAAGCTGATATAGATGAAAAAATAGCTGATCCACTTTCTAAAAATTTACATTTTATCTGCTTGTTATCTTTTTCTCCTAGATTGTAAACCCCATGAAGGTGAGGGTATTTTTTAGTGTGGTAAATTATCTAAACATAAAATTTACCATTTTAAGTATTTTTAGATGTATGGTTTAGTGGTGTAAATACATTCACATTGCTGTGCAACCATCACCACCATCCAGCTCTAAAATTATTTCATCCTTCCCATCTGAAATCCTAAACTCATTAAACTCCTGTTCTTCTCTTTCTACCAGCCCCTGGCAACCAACATTCCATTTTTTGTCTCTGAAATTGACTATGTTAGGTATCTCATATAAGGGGTGTTTTTTTGTTCTGGCTTATTTCACTCAACATAGTGTCTTCAAGTTTCATCCACATGTGTCAGAATTTCATTTCTTTTTAAGACTGAATAATTTTCCATTGTATGTATTTAAAATTTTTTCTGTATTTTAGATATTTATTGATAGTTTATTTTTTGGTTTTAATTGTAGTTTCAATCTTTGCAGTATAATTGAATGAGTTATGTAACATATTTCCATACATGCTCAAACTTCTCTTGAGGGAAACCCAAGTGATAGACCCATGACAAATGCCAGCTCAAGGTCTTACTGTTCCCCAGACAGAACCAACGGAACGGGAGAGATCAGCAATCAAAGAAATAAATAAAGGAAATAAATTGCCTCAGCTTAGCCTTGAAAACCAGCACATCTATCATTAAAAAGCAAATGTCATAATCATAATTTTTTTTTATAAATTAATGTTTTACGTGACAGAGGTCAATATATCTTCAAAAGTCTTTCATTCATTGCTTCCTTCAAGTTATATTTATCAATAACTTATTTCATTCTTATGGGACCTAAAATCCCATGATGATGACATTAGTCATCATAATGAATTTAACAGAGTTGACATTTTTACTCTTTCTGAATTATTTCTATATTCATTTTCTTACTACTACCCATAGAAATAGTTACATCATAAAATAGAGTAGCAGTGCTATTCAGCTTTCAGAAACTCAACTTTTAGCTGTAATTTTGAAACAGCTGGTTATGTATTTTATTCTATAGAAGGTGACAAAAGCTCTATTGAAGAACTAAAGTGAAATAGAGTTGAATTCTCCCTGCCTCAACTGGCTATCTCCCAGTCGTTACTGGGGTAGCATGAACTTTGGGGTGAGAAGAAAAAGTTCATTCAACAGAGGCTGTGGCAATGTTCTGTTGTTTCCAGAAAATCTGACATCACAAAAATTTGCCTTGTGAGGGAAATCTGATGTCAGGGGCCAGTTTAACATTGTAGAGTCCCAGAGCTGGAAGAGACTTTGAGAGGTGGTCTCTCTCCTACAAGGCAGAATTGCAATGGAACCAGCTCTGAAAAGCTCTTCTTTTCTTTAAAATCTTGAGATCCCAAACACTTGAAAGCATGGTGAAGCTGGCAATTCAGTTTTCCCAATGTCTTCAGTTCATAGTGACTTCATTTTAAAATGAAATAAAGTGTTTTCCACATTAGCAAGGCCTCTGCTGTCAATGTTTCTGATTCACCAAGAGCCCCCTCTTATAAAAGGGAATCCGGAAATCAGAAAGGCAATGTGAAGGCATTTATGACCCAAGCTTGCCCCCAAAGAGCTGAGATACCTAAAACCCTGTATGAAAGCTTCTCGCTCAAAGGAGACAGACCTCTTAGCCAGTGGGGTGGTACTCCAGGAAAGGGCCTTTCACGTTCATGAACAGACAACCACCTGAGCAACCACAGTATCTGGTGTTGTTCTGTGTGAAAAAAACTGTAAAGAGAACACCTCATTATTATTGAGTCCTAGGCTGCGAGAAGTGGCAGCAAATGGGATAAATGATGAAGGTTCTTTTCCAGGATTTGGGCGGCCAAAAGGCAGCAGGAAGCTAGCGCCCTGTTCTCTTGAGCACGTCCGAGGAGTCTGAAAAGGCCTGTGCTCCAGCTGTAGGGGTCGTGGGGCCTGCTCTTCCCTACCTTGTCCCTGGTCACCTGTCAAGAACAACGATCTCCCAAGGAGGCTTTGTCACAGCCACATCCAGAAGCAAGGGAGGCAGACCTGGTGGCTCCCAGGAGTGCTGAGATCTTGTGAACGGGCTGCAAATATCCAGGGTGGGGATGAACAGAGATGGGGATGTGGGCACAGTAACAGCGGGTTTTCACTGTCTCTCCACGGGTGGGCACTACCTCCTCTCCCTGCTGGAATGCGAATCATCTTTGAATCCTGCCAGCTGCTGCCAGTGGCCTCACATCTGGAGACGGGCTGTGTGTGGATCTCCCTGTGTCCATCCTGATGGATCCAGCTGAAAACATGACTTTGGCATTTCTTTGCAGAACCGTATCTGTCCAGGAGTCATCCTTTTATTTTATTTTATTTTTTTTATCAAGAGTCATCCTTTTAAATATGACTCTGGGCCTCATCTTCAGGGCCACTGGTGACATCCACATAGGCTTTCCACGGCATGATTCTGAGTGGGGATAGGGTGGGTGTCAGTCCCACAGGCCACAGTGTAAATGGTGCCCTCTGGAGGTGGGCAACACAGAGGCTCTGTGAGTCCAATGCAAGTGAGATGCAGCCCAGGACAGTGTGAGCTGGGCCCGTGTGGCAATCCCTGCAGGAGGCTGGCATTCCCTTCTAGTTTCTACTCGTCCATCACTTCTTACTTCCATCCTCTGTGCTTATGACATTCTTTGCTCTTTCAATCCCCTCTGTGTGCCTTGTGGCCAAGGCCCTGTTTTATGACTCAACCAAACCTCACTGAGCCTACAAAGTCTAGCCAGAAATGGGAGACAGGGAGGTAGAGATAGAGTTGAGAAACAGAATGTAACTCTTATTACAACGTAAGATAACTACAGAGGACCACAGGACAGCTGCAGCTGTCTTCTGCACCGAGGGAACCACACTTCATGCAGTCTTTTCGTGGTATGTATGTGTTCAATGGTGATTGGGCAAATAAATAATAAAAGAAACACAATTATGCTTGTACTTTGCAGATTTGCATAAAGACAGAGTGTTCTTCAAGAACTGATATGTTATCAACATTGTTCTGAGAGCTTGAGGGCTCTGTGCCATTGCACATTAGATTTATTATTGCAGGATGAGGTCAGCTGCCCTGTAGCAAGGGGCTAAAGGCACAGGCCCTCCTGCTAGACCTGGGTTCAAATCTCAGGTCTACTATTGGCCAGTTATGTGATCTTGGGAAAATTTCATTTTCTGTTTTCCAATTTTCACTTTTGTAATTTGGGGATAATCACACTTACTTTATAGGATAGAATGTTATTTAAAATACTGCCTTGCAGATAGTGCTTGCTGCTACTATTAATCCTGAAAAGCTAACCGAGACCACTCTGTAATTATACTTACAGTATTTATTTATGGAAGCTCTGCTGCTTATTAAGTGTGGAGTTTGTCCCAGATATATACGTGGTCATATATTTTAAAAAGTATTGTAGTAAAATACACATGACATAAATTTACCATTTTAACCCTTTTAAAATGAGCAGTTCAGTGATATTAAGAACATCCATGATGCTGTGCAACCATCACCATTGTCTAGTTCTAGAACTTTTCTTCACCCCAAATGGAAACCCTGTCCCCACTGAGCAGTTGGTCCTCATTCCCCTCCACTAGCCCCTGGCAGCCACAAATCTGCATTTTGTCTCTATGGATTTGCCTACTCTGGATATTTTATCTAAATGGAATCATAATAAATGGCCTCTTAGGTTTGGCTTCTTCACTTAGCATAATGTTTCCAGGGTTCGTTTTTGGTGTCAAGACCCAGCCAGGGAGAAGCCCTGAGGTACAGCCCATTGGACCCAATTAGGCGGACTCTTGTTCCAACAAGATGAAGTGAAATGGGGGAACACTCTGACCCCCATCCAAAATTCATCCATTTACTGGTGAGCCTAGCTGTGGTAGACTGACAGTCCCCAGAACTCCAGGTATTTTTGCTAGTGGAAGGTAGCCCAACCTGCCCTTCACCCGCAGGAAGCAGTCAGAGAGATACCACGCCCATTGTCCTGCCTCCTTATAATAGACCACAAAGACCAGGATGGTATTCCTGGAGCAACTGCCCAAATAGAACCAACCAGCCCAGGAATGAGTACATGGATCTCCCACCCAGGAAAGAGTAATGTACTAATCCCTACTCTTCTGACCTTTTAAAAACTCCCATCCATCTCAACCCATGTGATGACTTCCTTTTCGAATTTAGCTCACCTGTACCAGCTGGGAATAAAGGCCACTGTTGCCTACACAGAAAAAAAAAAAAAATGTTTCCAAAAGTCATCTATG
This sequence comes from Loris lydekkerianus, assembly GCA_963574355.1. Lineage (NCBI taxonomy): Eukaryota > Metazoa > Chordata > Mammalia > Primates > Lorisidae > Loris > Loris lydekkerianus. The sequence continues at coordinate 49,693 of CAUYPK010030651.1, forward strand.
TTGTAGCATGCAACAGTATCTCATTTTTCTGTGGATGAATATTTATTTACCCATTTATTCATTGATGGACATTTGAGTTGTTTCCACCTTTTGGCATACAGCATTCAAGTACATATTCTGGTTTAAACCCTTGTTTTTAAGGAGTATTGTATTTCCTGGAGTAAATACCTAGGAATGGAATTGTTGGGTCATATGGTAATTCTATATCTTAACTTGTTGAGGAATGATCATGTATTTAAAAATCTTATTTCTTCATCTTTATAATGTCAAAATTTAAAAGTAAAACTGTCATAGTAATTGTGTAGGAGATGTTTCTGAATAGTGACATCTGCCATCACTTTCCTGGTCACCTGATTGAGGCAGATGTGGAGCAGGCCTTACAAACAGTGCTCAGATTAGGACCATTTCTGAGTGGGTGACTCACAGTTCACAACTACAGAAAAAGCTTATTGTGACAACAGTTTTGTGACAATAATAATCAAATTTTTGGATTAATTTCAATGTTGTTTCTAAAATTTGCCATGATTCCCCCCAAAGAAGGGGTAATGAAATAGAAACTATGAAACAAACAAAATTGAACGTGTCTTTGAATGGCTATGCATATTGACACTTCAATTACTTCTCCAGTGAATTTTCAGAGTTCAGTACAAAAAACACACTCTTCAACAACGAGTCTCACTCAGCCCTGGGAAGAGGAACTTGACACAGTATAAAACCCTCAAGGGAGGTTCATTTGGAGGAACTCAACATTTTCTACTATCTACTCTTGATGGTCCTCAAGTACAAGTGAGACATCTAACAGTAAGGATAGAAAGTCGTCCATATCAGCATTATCGGAAATAAATCCGGAGTATTTTCATAAGAGTTAGCACCGTTCATAGACATGAAAGTAATTTTGGAGTTTATATGAATTTTAAATCAAACACACACACTTTTTTTGCAAGATGGTAATGTAGTTGATTTCTGGCAATGATAGAGTCACTTTGTGGTCACCCTGAGTCAGTGGAAGCCCATATGTTATAAATAAACATTTGGCTCCCCCAAGCAGAGATTTATCAAAAGTCGTACAGAGGCAAATAAGGCAGGCATGCCGTGATCCCCCGCAGGTACCACTCCATGTGCTACCAATTACTCTGCAATTCTACAAAATGCATAACAGCAACCAGATTTGGGGCACTGGCATTTTAGGAAATTTTATTATTAAACTCCACTAACACAGGCCTGTTTATATTTTTTCCCCTCGAGGCAGGAAGGACGGGCCTGAGATTGTCCGTGTATTAATCATCCATCGTCTATTGCACTCTTCAGTTGGCGGTTCTGAACTAAGACTTTCTGGCCTGGCCACCACCAGGCCTCAGGAGAGCTCTGTGGGAGAGTGATACGGGGTTTACCAGGAGGTTTGATTATGTCAGACGGGGTGGTACAGGGTGCACATGCCCTCCACAGAGTGCGTGTCAAGTCTATCAAACTCTTTGAAGCTCTTACTAGAAGTGGCCTGCAGCAACTCCTCACCCAGCCAGTTTCCTAAGATGCCCACCATCTATTCTAACTTGATTTCTTCATCATGTGAAACGACACAAGAAAATTAGGGGTCACCTTGTTTCATTCACTGCTGGTAAATGAGGTTTTACTGAATAGAAAGCAACTAATTTGGGTAGCTAATTCTGGGGATATGCCATTAATTTGAAAGCCAATTTTAGGACATAATTCTAGTCTAAGGTAAACTCAATTCTTCAGGCTACAAGTTACACTGAAAGCTTCTGAGGAGGTATTTTCATTTGTACTCCTAGAGCACAAGTTCTAAAAATGTTGCTGGTCATAGTTTTTGTAACAACAAGATAGGCATTAAGCTTGAGGGAGATTGATTTTACTTGGGACCCTGGACCCTGGAAATATCTAACTATATGATTATCATTAGCAAATACTTCAGGGATTTACCAAGAATGGAGCATTGGGCTGGGTGCTGAAACTGAAAAAAGACTCCTCAAGGGTCTTACAACATAAAAACAAAATATTGGGAAAATGTGAACACAGAAAAAGATCTAGTGCCGAGGTTTTTATTCAGTAATTTATAATAATTTCCTATTTTTCTGTTTTGTTTTTTGAGGGAGTAGGGTTAGTCAAGAAGAAGGTGGTTAAAATAGAAGTTGTTAAAATAAACCCCCAAATACCCAGACATGCAAATGTTAAAATGGGCTAATAGAACACTTTATAAAGATTCAGTTTTCTAAGAAATAAAAAAATAATAAAAGGCATTTATTATAATATAGATAAAGACTCATAAGAAGTTTCAAAAGCTCATTCAACGAGCATTTATTGAGTTCCTATAATGCAGACATTTGATCGTTTGATATGCAGTAGTGTAATAAAATGTGCTACCTACTTTTTCTAGTGGAGGAAAAAACAATAAAAAAATCTATATACAGATGTCATCACTATGATGAAGGAAAAATAAACCCACAGGGGAAAAGCCCTCAAGGAATAATATAGAAGCAGAAAACTTAGATTATGGTGCGTCCAAGAGGGCTGCTCTGAGAAAGGGTCATTTGCTCTGAGACCTCAAGAATAAGTGGGAGTGAGTGAGGTAAGAGTGAGGGGCAGAGCAGTCCTAACCTGGGAGGTGGAGGGAACCAGACAGCAGGGTTCGTATGCAGGAGGTGAGGGAAAAGGGAAGGGAGTCCCTGCAGTCCTCAAAGACCATGCCAGACCTCGTGGCCTTTGTTTTTCTTTTTAACTTTGTAAAGACCTTGACCATGATAGATGACTTCAAAGTCAACTGAGGATGGATGACCTCTAAGATCCACCAGCAATTCTTAGAATAGAACCCCCAAAAAACTATTTCTGGCAAAAGAAAGGGGTAGTCTATTTTCCAAGCACATATAGAAAGGGGACTTACAAAAGACCTCCCTCCACGTCCCAACTTTAAGAGATCACATTCACAAAAGGTAACTTAAATCAAACTCAGTGATTCACAGAAAATGATGCTACTACACTTTGCTTATAACAAAGACATCTGTAGCAGAATGTTTATTGCAGCCCAATTCATAATTGCTAAGTCATGGAAGAAGTCCAAGTGCCCATTGACCCACGAATGGACTAGCAAATTGTGGTACATGTACACCATGGAATACTATGCAGTCTTAAAGAAAGATGGAGACTTTACCTCTTTCATGTTTACATGGATGGAGCTGGAACATATTCTCCTTAGCAAAGTATCCCAGGAATGGAAG
>CAUYPK010030652.1:0-15613 GCA_963574355.1 Loris lydekkerianus
CTAGTTCTTCTTTAAAGGTTTGGTAGAATTCTGATGTAAAACCATCTGGTCCTGGGCTTTTCTTTTTAGGGAGATTTTGTATAGTTGATGCTATTTCATAACTTGACATAGCCCTGTTCAATATTTCCACTTCATTTTGGCTAAGTCTTGGTAGGTGGTGTACTTCCAGGTATTGGTCGATTTCTTTCAGATTTTCATATTTGTGAGAGTAGAATTTCTTGTAGTAATTGTTAAGGATTTTTTGAATTTCTGAGGGGTCTGTTGTTATTGCACCATTACCATTTCTGATTGATGAAATTAGAGATTTTACTCTTTTTTTCATGGTTAGGTTCGCCAAAGCTTTATCTATTTTATTGATCTTTTTGAAAAACCAACTTTTGGATTTATTGATCTGTTGTATAATTATTTCATTTTCAGTTTCATTTAATTCTGCTCTTATTTTGGTTGTTTCTTTTCTTCTGTTGGGTTTGGGGTTGGAATATTCTTCTTTCTCCAGTTGCTTGAGATGTTCCATTAAGTTATTAACATTGTCTATTTCCGTTTTCTTGAGGAAGGTTTGCATTGCTATAAATTTCCCTATTAGGACTGCTTTTGCAGTATCTCAGAGGTTCTGATAATTTGTGTCTTGATTGTTATTTTGTTCCAAAAATTTGGTGATTGTCTTTCTAATCTTGTCTATAACCCATGTATTCTTCAGCATAAGGTTGTTTAGCTTCCTTGTTTCTGTATGGTTATGCAGGTTCCTGTTGTTATTGAGTTCAACTTTTATTCTATGATGGTCTGAGAAGATGCAAGGAATAATTTCTATTTTTTAAAATTTGCTGAGGTTAGATTTGTGGCCTAGGATGTGGTCAATTTTGGAGTATGTTCTGTGGGTTGATGATAATAATGTGTATTCAGTTTTATTGGGATGAAATGTTCTGTAGATGTCTGTTAAGTCCAGACGTTGAATGGTTAACTTTAAATCTAAAATGTCTTTGCTTAGCTTCTTTTTGGAGGATCTATCCAGCACTGCTACAGGGGTGTTAAAATCTCCAACTCCTTTGGAACTGGAGGAAATCAAGTTGCTCATGTCTGTTAGAGTTTCTCTTATAAATTGAGGTGCATTCTGGTTGGGTGCATAAATTTTAATAATGAAATCTCATCGTATTGAGTATTACCTTTAACAAATATGAAGTGTCCATCCTTATCCTTCCTTATTTTGGTTGATTTAAAGCCTATTGCGTCTGCGAATAGGATTGTAACGCCTGTATTTTTCTGCTTTCCATTTTCCTAGAGTATAGATGACCATCTCTTCACCTTGAGTCTATATTTGTCTTTTAATGAAGATGAGATTATTGTATGCACAGATATCTGGCTTGAGTTTTTGTATGCAGTTAGCCAACCTGTGCCTCTTTAGAGGACAATTTATACCATTTACATTCATTGAGAATATTGATAAGCCTTTTGAGAGTCTGGTGGACATTTTTAATTTTTTTGTGACTGTTGAAGTTGGAATTTGATCAAAATTTTTTGGGTGGGTTTACTTTTGTGGTGGAGGATTACGCTGGTCTTTATGGAGGATAGGTCTAAGAATATCCTGGAGAGCTGGTTTAGTTTTGGCAAATATCTTCAACATGTGAATGTCATTAAAGTATTTAATTTCTCTGTCTTTAATAAAATTCAGTTTAGCTGGGTACAGGATCCTAGGTTGAAAGTTATTTTGTTTTAGGAGATTAAAAGTCGATGACCATCGTCTTCTAGCTTGAAATGTTTCTCCAGAGAGATGTGCAGTTATTCTAATATTCTTGCCCTTGTAGGTGATGGTTTTCTTTCATCTGGCTGCATTCAGAATTTTCTCCTTCATATTAACTTTAGTGAAAATTGATTATGATGTGTCTGCAGGATGTCTTATTTGGGTTCAGTCCTGCTTGAGTTCTGAAACTGTCTGCTACCTGGATTTCAGAATCTCTTGGCATGTCTGGAAAGTTCTCTTTCATAATCTCATGGAGAAGAGACTCTGTGCCTTGTGAAGCCACTTCGTCGCTTTCGGAGATCTCTATAAGACGAATATTGGTTTTCTTCTAATTATCCCAGAGCTCTCTGAGAGCCCTCCTTTTTTTTTTTTGCCCTCCATTTTTCTTCCTCTTTGAGAGTTTGGGAGCATTCGAAAGCTTTGTCTTCAATGTCAGAAATCCTTTCTTGTGCTTGCTCCATTCTGTTACTGAGGGATTCTACTGTGTTTCTCTGATCTTTGACGGCTGCAACTTCTTTTGTCAATGTGTCAAAATCTTTGGTCATTTGGCCTTTGAATTCATTGAATTCTTGAGATATGTTTTGGGTTACTGCTTGGAATTCTAATTTGATCTTATTTGCTATCCAGATTCTGCATTCGATTTCAGCTATTTGTTTGTGCATGGGATCTTGTGCTGTGTCTGCCCCATTTATTCTTGGGGGAGTTGATCTACTCTGATTATTCATATTGCCAGAGGTTTTCTGTTGATTTCGCCTCATGACTGTTTTTCACCATTGCCTCTAGCCGTCTTCAGTGTTGGGGAGGTGTCTCTCGAACATTAGACCCCAGCAGATTCACTCTATTGTTGCTGATCTTTGTAGGGAGTGACCCTGTGTAACTCCTCTGGGGCTGCCCCAGCCAGGGATTTCTGGTTGTGGAAGCAGCTCCGGAGTGTGACACACCCGGATCCAGCAAGGGGGAGGGGGGTGTGCACACCATCTGGGAGTGCCTGGCGCCCAGTGACTTTGGCACAGAGAGCCCAAGGCTCCAGAAGTCTCTGGCCAGTAGAAGGGTTCCATGCATAAGCAGGGAGGGCTCCAGAGGGCATGCGGCTACCATAGTCCCTGGCCAGACCTGCAGGCTGGTGTGGAGGTAGGGAGGGTACAGGAGGGAGGATGTGGGGTTGCGCGGCTCCCGCAGTTCTTGGTCAGGGTGTGCTGAGCCTTGGCTGGCATGGGTCGCAGGTTGGGGTAGCAGTGCAGCTCTTACCCATGTCCGGGTGGGCGCAGCTCTTATGGAGGTCTTGGAGGGCGCCATTTGCAGTTGTGGCGCAGTTCTTACGGAGGTCCAGGCAGCACAGCTCTTACTGAGGTCCAAGCGAGCACCTATCCTTATATTTTCTTTCATTACTTTGTATACATGTGGCGGTGGTGGTAGCTGCAGGCCCTGGGCTCGTCTGAGCGCGTCCCTTAGATGTCTCCTGGGATTTTTGGACTGATCTTCAGTGTTCTTATCTTCCCATTTTATTCCTTCGAAGGCCAAGTTCTTCAAAGTTTGCTGCATCACATCTATGTAGAGATTCTTCTGCAAAGAATTCAGTAAAGATCATTCCTTTTGGGTGAACTTCACAGCCACATCTTCAAAGGTTACTGAGTCAAAGGGCCACAGCTGTGGCTCAGAGGAGTAGGACGCAGGCCCCCTATGACAGAGGTGGTGCGTTCAAACCCAGCCCCAGCCAGAATCATTTCTCGGCTTCTGGGTTGTCTTTAGATCTTCCTAACTTTTACAGCCAGCCAGGCCACAGCTTGACAGAGTCTGCAGCTAAGGTACTGGTGGCCTCTCAGAGCAGTGCAGACCCCTCCCTGTAGTGGTGTTTTCTCTCTCTCTCTGTCTCTCTGTCTCTCTCTCTCTCTGTCTCTCTCTCTCTCTCTCTCTCTCTCTCTCTCTATCTCTCTCTCTCTCTCTCTCTTACTCTCTTGCTGTCAGCTCCTCAATCAGGAGAAAGTGACACTCCTGGTAGCTTTACCCTCAGCTTTCAAAGTCTCCATTGGTTTAGTTTTTAAAAGTTATATAATTTTTCCCATAATAGTTTTATGTAGTTTTTTAGATTTATTTCTAGTACTGAAAGTTTTTGTTGCCATTGAGTGTGTATGTGTTGTTGTTTCCTAATGCATTGTTGGTGTACAGAAATACATTGGACTCTTGTTTATTGCATTTTTAGCCAGCAACCTTGATACAAGTTTTATTAGTTATAGTAATTTTCTATAGAGTTTTTGGGAGAATTTTTTTATGCAGGTAAGCATATCATCTGCAATAATTACAATTACGTTTTCCCTTTACAAAGTTTGTATTTTTCCTTGTTGTATGCTTTGGCTAGGAATTTGAGTAAAGTATTAAATTGTTCCTGATTTTCTCCCAAACTTAACAGGAGTGCTTTCAGTGTTTGATTGTAAGTGTTATGTCTGTTATATCTTTTTTTTGTGGATAACCTTTATGATATGAAAGAAATTATTTTTACTGTATTTATTAATATTAAATTTTTTGGAAGCATTCTTAACAAGCATTTCAAATGCTTTCTTATGTTTAAATAACCTTTTTTTCTTAAAGCATGCCTGAGAATAAGTTGTCTGCTGAAGTGCATTATTTGTGTATTTCCTATAAATAAGGATATTCTCCATCACTACCATTTAGTCATTAAAAAGAGGAAATCAACATCGTTCGTTACGTTAGTACTATTAGGGACTGTTTTGGTTTTGCCATTTATCCCTATAAAATTCTTTATAGCAAAAAGATCTACTTCAGGATTACATATTGGATTTAGTTGTCATGTCTTTGTAATTTTCCTCATTCTTCCATATTTCCTTAGTTTTCCCTGGACTTTGACCATGACACCGTTTATTATTATAGGCCAGTAATTTCAGGGGTCCTCAAACTTTTTAAACAGGGGGCCAGTTCACTGTCCCTCAGACTGTTGGAGGGCCGGACTATAGTTTGAAAAAAAAAAAACTATGAACAAATTCCTATGCACACCGTACATATCTTATTTTGAAGTAAAAAAACAAAACGGGGAACAAATACAATCACACCACCTCATGCGGCTCGCGGGCCATAGTTTGAGGACCCCTGGGCCAGTTACTCTGCACAATGTCTATTAGTTTGGATTGGTCCAATATCATAGCATGATTGGATTCGGAATTTGTATTTTTGAAAGAAGTGTCACTGGAGCAACACTGTGTTGTTCTTATTGCATCTCATCACGTGGCACATGATTTTGGTTTGTTCTGTTAATGATATTAACTTTGATTACTTGATAAAGGTGTTATCTGGTAGGCTTCGCCACTATAAAATAACTCTTTGTCTCTTCAGAATTAGTATTTTAGAAAGAGGAATTTTGAAACTATAAATACTCCATTGCTTGTCAAATTTCCAGTTTATTCAGTGATTTATTTATAATAGTGTATGCTCATTGCTTCTTATTTTATTCAGTTAGTCATATTGAATTACCGTAATTTATTTTGATGCTCATACTGTCTATGATTTGGCTGTTAATAACTCAGGCTGGTTTCTATGTCATTATGACATATTTTTATCATTCTTTGAGCGTCTACTTTTTGGCAATACAAGATGTCCCAGACTTATTTAGTATTTTATGTGTCTCAACCTAGAAACCATCATTTTCTTAAGGAGCTTTGGATTTCTTGTCATGGAAACAAATGGTACTTAAAAGCCAGGAACTCGCAGTTAGGTGTGCACATTGATGTTTGGGTATCAGTGCCTTTAGGCCCTCTCAGGATTTGTATGTCTTTGTGTGTGCGTGTGTGCATGCGTGCATTTGGGGTGTTTATATACGTACTTACGACTGTATTTCTCAAAAGTGTGAGTTCATAGTTACAACTTTAATTCTAATCTAAATGTAGCATTTTTTTCCTTTTTGTATTTATAAACTCCTTCTGTGACAGTGAGAAAACTGGTTTCCATTTTTCTTAATACATTTACTTTATAATCCTCCTTTATGTAACCAATTTCATTCTTCAGCTGTTATCCCCTCCTCTATCATTCCCTCTTCAACCTGCTTGGCTTTGTTAGCTTGTTTGGGGCTATGTATATTTCAGATTACCCTTGGTAACCTGCTAAGATTCTGAACCCCATGCCTGGCCACCCTCATTCTTTTGTATGTAATTTCCTCATAGTACACAGGTTCTGACTTCTTTCCAGCTCCTGCGCTCTGATATTCTATTCCAGTCCTCTGCTCTGTATGGATGCCTCTCTACTTTGCCTGGCTCTTATCCTAATATGTACGTCACTTGAGCCCACACAAAGGTGACTTCTTAACTCCTCTTTGGTCTGATAGATGGCACTGGGCCTTTTCCTATTTTCCTGCTTGGGCTTTGGCAGCCCTTGCCAAGCCCTCCCACGTGTGGATGCCCTCTTCATTCTGGGCTTCCAGTTATGTGCGTATGTCCTCTTCTTTCTACTCAAGCTTGCTCTGATATCAGGCTGTTTTGTTAACACCTTATGGATACTTTTTGTACTCTTTTTGGGATCTGACACACAGTTGTAAGCTGCCATCACCCCCTCCCCCACAGGCTTGTGCTTTTTGACCTGCTTGGGTTTGGTGGTCTTTTTGGATGGAGCCCAATCTTGCTATGTCTTACCTAATGGGCTTGTTCAGGAAGGAGAAGGAAGATACAGAAGAGAATAGATAAAAAAAGTTTTATTGACTTTATTGAGATAGAATTTGCATTGTAAAAAGGACCCATTTTTAGTATACAATTTGAGTTTAGATGGATGTATGCAGTTGTGTTATTGCCACCACAGTAAAGATATATAGAACATTTCCCTGGATAGTCTTTTCTCAAGGATCACTGCTGTTTTCTATTACTAAAGTTTTGTCTTTCTTAGAATTTCATCTACATAGTATATGGAACAATCTGATATGTACTGTATTTGTTTCTCAATTTTGTTTACTTGTCATTTTAATGGTTTTGACATTATTTGTATTTTGCAAGTATCATAGTTCATCCATTTTATTGTTGAATAGCATTCCATTCTACATATATGTAGTGCAGTTTTACTTTTATCCATTTACCTGTTGATGGACATTTGAGTTGTTTTCAGTGATGGGATAATTGAGATACTGCTGAATCTCTAGGTGTTAATGGTAAAAGTCAATAGGAATAGTATAATTTTAAAAAGTCAGACTAGACAATTTTAAGGTGGAAATTTGGATTCAAACTTGTTCTTCCACTTGTAGTATGATATTATACAAGTTACTTAAACTCTCTGTGCCTTGTTTCCTCATAAAAAACAATAGATATGATAGTAGTACCTATCTCAGGACTGTTGTGAAGACTACATGTGGTAATTCAGATAAAGTGCTAAGCACAGTGCCTTATACTTACAAAACAATTAATACATGTTAGCTATCATATTAATAATATAATAGTAATAACAATAATAGTGTGAAAGTCAAAGGTTTTTAATTTTCTTTTTTTATTCCATTTATTTTTTATTGAGACAGAGTCTCACTTTGTGGCTCTCTGTAGAGTGCAATGGCATCATAGTTCACAGCAACGTCTAACTCTTTGGCTTAAGCGATTCTCTTGCCTCAGCCTCCCAAGTAGCTGGGATTATAGGCACCCGCCACAATGGTTTTTTTTTTTTTTTTTTTTTGTAGATACAGGGTCTCACTCTGGCTCTGGTCTCCAACACCTGCCTCGGCCTCCCAGAGTGCTAGGATTATAGGTGTCAGCTACCATGCCCGGCCAAGTCAAAAGTTTTTAATTGTGTACAATTTTATGTAGTATAGCCCAGAAAGTTACTTTGATTAACTTCAATATCGATCTTTATTTAGTGATTGCCATTCTGTCATTAAGTATACTGTATTAAGGGCTTATTAAGTGCCAAGGATTATGCTAATAGTAATGAGGATAAAAAGAAAGAAGACATAATTCTTATCTTGTACTCAGTGCATTGTTCTTTAAACTATAGGTTAAAACTGGTTAGTGGGTCTTGAAACGAATTTTAGTCATCATGACTGGAATTTTCAGTACAAAACTTCCAGAGGTGGGGTGGTACCTGTGGCTCAGTGAGTAGGGCACCAGCCCCATATACCAAGGGTGGCAGGTTCAAACCTGACCCTAGCCAAACTGCAACAACAACAGCAAAAAATAGCCAGATGTTGTGTCAGGCGCCTGTGGTCCCAGCTACTCGGGAGGCTGAGGCAAGAGGATCACCTAAGCCCAAGAGCTGGAGGTTGCTGTGAGCTGTGACGTCACAGCACTCTACCGAGGGCAACAAAGTGAGACTCTGTCTGGTAAAAAAAAAAAAATAAAATAAATAAATAAATAAGTAAAACTACCAGAGGACATTGCATGTAGTAAGGACAAGTGCTTTTCTGTAAAACTTTTTAATGAGGGTAATATATGTAAATCTCCCTATATATACATGCATGGATTTATTCATGCACACATATATGTTTATGTGTATATATTCATATACATATGTATGTATATATGTACTTGGCTGTAATAAAGATATATTTGTTATTGTGGGTCATGGTCCAACCAAAACATTTGTTCAGATAGATAAACAATGCTATACTCAAGACTCTAAGGCAAATAAATCGTAGAGATTTAAATAGTACATAATGAAATTATAATTGTATCAATAAAACATTAAATTATCAATAAATGTACTGAGTGCTGCTTGTGATGCTTTATGAAAAAACGTGAGAAACTTTATAAAAACTATTTATTTTCTATAGGAAGGCTAAATACTGTAAACATTAATTCATGGATATTAATGTATTAATCAAGACAGCTAGTGTATAGTTTAGGAGGACATACAAATAATTACAAGAATGGTGTGTTTATAAGGGTAACGAATTATGTGTTATACAAAGATTGTATAAGATAAAATCTGAGCATATGGTGTATATCTATAGTTCTTTCACAAACCATTTATAGATTTAATACATTTTCAGCCAAAATCATAGTAGCTTTTTTGAGGGATTTATTGAAATGACTCCAATATTGAAAACACTGCAGAGTGTTTGTGTACATTGAGAAAAACAAAAAGGAGGCTGGTGTGATGCCTCATGTCTGTAATCCTAGCACTCTGGGAGGCTGATGGGGGTGGATTGCTTAAGCTCAAGAGTTTGAGACCAGCAAGAATGAGACCCCGTCTCTAAAAATAACCAGGGTGTTATGGCGAGTGCCTGTAGTCCAAGCTACTTGGGAGGCTGAGGCAAGAGGATTTTTTGAGTCCAAGAGTTTGAGGTTGCTTTGAGCTATGATGTAATGGTACTCAACCCCAGGGCCACTGATGAGACTCTGTCTCAAAAAAGAAAAAAAGAAAAAGGAAAAGGTGAAAAATACCTTTAGAACAGGGTGTAGTACTGACATAAATAGAAACATAGAGCAATAAAAGAGAATAGGAAATGTAGAAATATGTATGAAATATTTACTAAAAAGAATAGGATACAGAAAGGTTTTTTTTTTTTTTTAAAGAGACAAGGAAGCACTGTGTTGCTCAGGGTGGAGTGCAGTGCGTAGTTACAGACACGATCATGGTGCACTGCAGCCTCACATGATTCTCCCGTCTCAGTTTCCTGACTAGTTGGGACTATAGACATGGGCTATATCTGGCACATAGCTGGATATAGAAAGATTTTAAAATAAATGTTGAGGAAAATTTATTAGTAGTATACAAGAAATTATCTAGTTTCTTATACTAAACTCAGGTGATGTGAAGAGTTGAATATTTTTTAAAAGTCAAAATATAGAAAAATTAAAAGAAATTTAATATCTTTAAGTGACAAAACAAACCTATAGGCAGGGATATCAAGATTCAATATGTACACATCAAACACTTAGGCTTAATGAAAAATAAAGTTAAATAGAAAATATTTGTAAATACTATTTGCTTAGAATATTCTAAAATGTCTATCTCTATATAACAACATTCTAGTTAATTTGAATGCCAGGTAGTTTTTTGGTTTGTTTTTTTTTTTTAATTTTAAAACGTCTTTTCTCTGATCATCTATTAGGATCACCTCATATCTGAACCACTCATTAAAAATCAGGCTTTATAAGTCTATATTTTAAAAATTCTGTTAAATGTAGCTTGAGTCATTTGATTTTAAATCCCATAGGCGAATTACATTATTACCCCAAAATTGCTTTCAGTGCAAATTCTAGAGACCTTGTGATATGATGTGATTATTCATCCATACACCCCTGTACATGGGTCATTATGAAAGTTTTGAGATGGAAAAAAAAATCAGGAAACATAAAACCTATGCGGAGGGAAACAAATGAAGCCCTTCGAGCAACACCAAAAAGCTGAGCAAGTTGAGACTTGAATGGGTGAATTAGAAAGGATGCTGTCCACTGTGTTTCTTGAAAGGGAAACAGTAGGCCATAATACAGTATTTATAAAACAAATACTTTTTGAAAGAGAAGAGTCTCTTTCTGTACTCCCTCTCCTAGGATGCCTCTTTGTGATTGTGTTGTAGTTTATTTGAGCATATCTGAAACACAAGGCATCTTTGTTGACATCATCGATGATGCTTGTCAGCAGGATTGGTCATTGCTGCCAGACTTTTTTGTTAATCATTTCAAGTATCCATGTCCATTGCAGCTGCTCTGGAACTCATACGGGCATCCCAATTTTTACAAACTCATAGAAGAACCACCTGGGTAAGATGGAGTGTGTTACAGGGTTTTCAAAAACTTAATATGTGAAAGAGTTAAAATGTTAGAATAGAAGTTGACCTTTAAGCCATGTCAACAAAGAAAAAGTAGAAGATGGCTTGGTAGTGGTAATCCTTTCATGCTCTTAGGATAGAGGAAAGTTTATCCATTTTTAGTAAAATGCTGGTGAGTGCATGAGTATTCTAGTTGAATTTGGAATTCAAAAATCCTAACTAGAACCCATAGAAACTGCTACAACACTGTCCCTTAGTGAAACAGTTCAGAATTCCTAGACAGTCAGTTAAATATAAATTGCTTTTTTTATTGTTCAGTTAGTATGGAGTTTTTGTATTATATTTTCTCCTATGCATTTATTAAAATGTTTATGAAAGACACTTAGAACAGTACCCAGTGCTGGCTATTAAGTCTTAGGTCTTTAGTATATGTATTGGGAAGCATGAAAATTGAGTGTGGGAAGTTATTTCTTAAGTACTTTTTCTTGACCGTTCTTTTCCTTTTTAATTTTTTTTTTTTTTTTTTTCTTTCAGTTTTTGGCTGGGGCTGGGTTTGAACCCACCACCTCTGGCATATGGGGCCAGTGCCCTAGTCCTTTGAGCCACAGGCGCCACCTTCATTTTTAATTTTTTCATAATTTTTTTTTTCAGTTAAGTTAATATAAGGGTATAAATTTTTATGTTACAATGTTCTACTTCCAAGGTAAAGTTCAAGTTGTAGTTGAGCCCTTCACCCAGGGGGTGTGCTGAACACCCTCACATTGTGCACATTAGGTGAGATCCCACCAATTGCCCTCTCTCTTCCCTCCAATCACCCTCCCCCTTCTTTGTCCTCCCCCTCGCTAGACTATATATCTGTTTTATCATTAGTGTGGATGTGCAATTGTTTATAGATTGGTTTCATATTAGTATTGAGTACATTAGATGCTTCCCCCCCATTCTTGTAATACTTTACTAAGAAGAATATGTTTCAACTCCATCCAGGTAAACATAAAAGATGTAGTTTTCAACTTTTCTTATGGTTGTATAGTACTCCATGGTGTACATACATATGCCAGTTTGTAGATCAGTTCAAGGGATGATAAACATTGAGGTTGCTTCCACAACTTGACAATTATGAATTGAGCTGCAGTAAACATTCTGGTACACATGCCTTTGTGGTAAAATGATCTTCGTTCTTCTGAGTAGATACCTAGTGATGGAATTGCTGGATCAAATGGAAGGTTGACTTTAGTTATTTAAGAATTCTCTATACTTCTTTCCATAAAGGTTATATTAGTTTGATATCCCACCAGCAATGTAGAAGTGTTCCTTCTCCCCACATCCATGCCAGCATCTACATATTTGGGACTTTATGATGTGGGCTAATCTCACTGGAGTTAGGTGATATCTTAGAATGGTTTTGATTTGCATTTCTCTGATAATTAAAGACGAACAATTTTTCAGGATTTTTTGGCCATTTGTCTTCTTCAGAGAAGTTTCTGTTCAAGTCTTTTGTCAACTTAGAAATGGAGTTGTTTGCTTTTTCCTTGCTGATTGAGTTCTTTGTAGATTCTAATTATCAGGCCTTTGTCAGATTCATAACATGCAAAAATCTCCCATTTTGAAGGCTGTCTGTTTGCCTTGTTTGTGATACCCTTAACTGTGCAGAAGCGTTTTTTATTGATCAAATCCCAGTTATTCATTTTTGGTGTTGCTACAGTTGCCAAAGAGGTCTTCCTCATGAAGTATTTTCCAAGGCCAATATCTTAAAGTATTTTCCTCACACTCTTTTCTCAGGTTTTGATTATTTCATGTCTTAAATTTAAATCTTTTATCCAATGAGAAACAATTTTTGTCAGTGGTGAGAGGTGTGAGTCCAGTTTCAGGCTTCTACATATGGCTAACCAGTTCTCCCAGCACCATTTATTAAAAAGGGATTCTTTTCTCAGTGCATACTTTCATTTGGTTTATTAAAGATCATAGCTGTATGTGGCTGCGTTCATCTCTAGATTCTCTATTCTATTCCATAGGTCTATATCTCTATTTTTGTGCTGGTACCATGCTGTTTAGATCACCATAAATTTGTAGTATAACCTGAAGTTTGGTAATGTGATGCCTCCAGATTTGTTTGTATTTCTAAGAATTGTGTTTGCTATTCAGGGGTTTTTGTGGTCCCATATGAAGGAGTTAGGGTTATTTTTTCAAGTTCTTCAAAATATGACATTGGTGCTTTGATGTGGATCACATTAAATCTGTAGATTTCTTTGGGTAGAATGGACATTTTAATGAGAGATCTTTCATGTCCTTTGTAAGATAAATTCCCAGCTATTTCATCTTCTTTGGAGCCACTGTAAAAGCTATAGAATCTTTGATTTTATTCTCAGCTTGACTGTTACTGGAATATATAAAGGCTATTAATTTGTGGGTGATGAGTTTGTATCCCAAGACAATGCTATTATTCCTTGATCACTTCTAAGAGCTTTGTAGTTGAGTCCCTTGGGTTTTCCAGGTAATAAGATGTTAAATGCAAAGAGCGAAAGTTTGACTGCCTCTGTTCTCATCTGAATACCCTTGATCTCTTTCTCTTTCCTGATTGTAATGGCGAGAACTTCTAGTACTATGTTGAATAGCAGTGGTAAAAGTGGGCATCCTTCTCTAATTCCAGTTCTGAGTGGAAATCTTTCAGTTTTACTCCATTTAATATGATAGTGGCTATAGATTTATTGTAAATGGCTTCTATCAGTTTAAAATATGTCCCACCTAAGCCTATTTTCTTAAGTGTTCTTATCAAAAAAGGATGCTGGATATTATCAAAAGCCTTTTTTGCATCAATTGAGAGAATCATATGGTCTTTGTTTTAGATTTTATTTATGTGGTAGATTACATTTATAGATTTACATATGTTGATCAGCTTTGCAACCCCGGGATAAAACAAACTTGATCATGGTGTATAACTTTTTTAATGTGTTTCTCTATTCTGCCCACTAAGATCTTACTGAATATTTTTGCATCAATATTCATTAATGATATTGCCCTATAATTTTGTGGGGGTTTTTTGGATCCTTTCCTGGTTTTGGAATTGGTGATATTTGCTTCACAAAATGTATTCGGGGAGAATTTCTTCCTTCTCCAGGTTTTGGAATAGCTTATGTAATATAGCAGTATTTCTGAACCTTCCTAATGCCGCCATGTATTTTCATTGTTACAAAGGTGTTGCAAACCACAGGTTGAGAACCACTATAATATAGGAACTAGTTCCTCTTTGAAGATTGGATAGAGTTCTTTGCTCCAGGGCTTTTCTTTTCTGGAAGATTTTGTATAGTTGATGCTATTTCAGAGGTCAACTTAAAATTTCTAATTCTTTCTGGTGGAGTGAGGGAAGGTATCATATTGGTTCATTTCCTCTACATTTTCATATTTTGGGGCATAGAGTTTTTTGTATTAATCATTGAGGATCTTTTATATTTCTATGGTATTTCTCCTTTATCATTTCTGATTGCAGTTATTAGAGATCTTAATTTTCTGTTTCTGGTCTGACTAAGGGTTTATCAATCTTATTAATCTTTTTGAAGAACCAACCTTTTGTTTCACTGATTTTCCAAATGATTCTTTTGTTTTCAATTTCATTGAATTCTGCTCTGATTCTGGTTATTTCTTTTCTTCTGGTGGGTTTGGAGCTAGATTTTTCTTCCTTTAGAGTTGCTTAAGATACCTCATTAGGTTGTTGACTTGCTCTCTTTCTGTTTTCTTAATGAAGGCATATAATGCTATGAATTTCCCTCTTAGGACTGCCTTTGGAGTATCCCACAGGTTTTGATACCTTGTGGCTTCATTATCATTTTATTCAAGAAATCTAATGATTTCCTCCCTAATCTCATCTTTGACGTAACTGTAGATTCAGCCTAATGTTATTTAGTTCCCATGACTTTATTTGGGTATGAAGAGTTCTATTACTATTGAGTTGAACTTTTATTCCTTGATGGTCTGAGAAGATACAAGGAATAATTTCCATTCTTTTGACTTTGTTGAGGTTAGACTTGTGTCCTAATATCACATCAATTTGGAGGATGATCATGGCCTGATAAGAAGAATGTGTATTCAGTTTTGTTAGAATGAAAAGTTCTATATATGTCTGTTAAGTTAATTTGTTCTAGTGTCACATTTAAGTCCATTGTTTCTTTGTTTAGTTTCTGCTTGGAGGATTTGTCCAGTATCAAATCTCTAAATATTACAGTACAGGAAGAAATATTGTTCAGATCGTTTACAGTTTTTTTTAACGAATTGGGGAACATTTAAATGTGGTTCATAAATATTAAATATTGAAATCTTTTCATGTTGTGTATTTTCTTTGATAAGTATGTAATCCACATCTTGTCTTTCCTTATTTTTGTTGGTTTAAATTCAATTGTATGTGCAAATAAGATTACAATCCCTGTTTTTTCCTGATTTCCCTTTGCCTAGATCAGCGATTCTCAACCTGTGGGTCGCGACTCCTTTGTGACAACAAAAATACATCATGGCATTAGGAAGGTTGAGAACCACTGACCTAGATTCTTGTTTTGCATTCCTTCACCTTGAGTCTTGTTTTATCCTTTGAGGTTACATGTGTTTTTTGCAGACAATAAATACATTCAGTCACCAGCCTGTGCCTCATTAGAGGGGAATTCAAGCCATTGACATTTATAGAGAGAATTCATAGGTATGGTGGAGTTTTGGTCTTCTTGTTTTTCAGAGGTCTAGAGCTTATTTTTTTCTCAAGAATCATTGTAGTGTTTTAATTGGAATGGAGGAGAAGATGGAAATGGAAATCCTTTAATTTCTGAGTGTGTTTATTTTGGTGATTGGCCATCTTGCTAGTTGTTACGAAGAGTAGGTCTGAGTATTTCCTGTAGAGCTGGTCTAGTTGTGGTATATTTCCTCAATGTTTGCATGTAGGTAAAATATTTCATTTCTCCATCACATGTGAAACTCAGATTAGCAACATATAGGATCCTGGGCTGCAAATTGTTTTGTTTAAGAAAGTTAAAGGCTGACAAAGATTAAAGATGGCGGCTGAGTAACAGCTTCCCTGTAACTGGGCTTGGTGAATCTGGGGAGACAAGACTCCAGACATCTCTGGCCGGTGGGACCTGCCTACGATCATCCCTTTGAGGATACAGAGAACCAGCAAGGGACTTCTGGACCCCAGGAGGAAGACAAAAACAGTG
>CAUYPK010030654.1:0-12243 GCA_963574355.1 Loris lydekkerianus
AAAAGGGCCGCCCCCCTAGACTCAGGGTCAACCCCTCTGTCTCCTGCGTGAGATACGAGTCGGCCCCAGAGCTCTGGTCCTCCCTCAATAAAGCCTCGTGCGCTTTGCATCAAGTCGCCTCTCGTGAGTCTCTGGTCGTCACGCTATCACGGAGTTTGAGTGGGGGTCCCTCTGGGGGTCTTACATGGACACTAACCCGATCTATGGCTAATTTAGCAATCTCATCATTGAATTCTTTCTTCCACTGGCTGCAGTATACATGGGTTTCATTTTAAACCATTCCATTGCTTAGACAACAGACTTGAGCTGTGTTTTTCAACCAGTTTAGGTAAATTTTCACACTAAGTTCTAATAATGGTCACTCCCAGGATGATCTGAGCATTTCACCTGCAGAAGAGTTAAAACATTGTCAACCTTAGGATTTTCTGAGCCCCACAGGTACTAATCTCAGCAAGGGTGGAGAGAGCAGTCTATTTGCATAACTCACACTTCCTTGGTTTTAGAAACTTATTGATTCAAATATGCAAAAAAGCCTGGGGCAGGGACTGAGTAGGTGTGAATGACAGCCTGATGGTTCTGCTTAGCATCAATTAGCATTTCAAAAAGTGTCAAGTTGCTAGAAGACCTTTTTTTAATTGCTGCTAATCATAGGTTCTAGAGGGAACAAAGGAGCTATCTGGGTGCAAATCTTGTGCAAGAGAAAGGTGTCCAAAAAGGAACCAGGAGGTGAAATGAGGGATGGGTGGGCTTCAGCCATAAGTACAAAAAAAGCTCTTACATACTTAAATGGAGGGTTTTTAAATCCTTAAGGCTTGGCTGTCTGCAGGACTTGGTGAATTTTCCATTCACAGTGGCTCCTCAGCTCCAGGGTTGGCCACTTGCCTTTAACACCCCTGTGGGTAATGCAGAGACAGCTCTAAACACTAAGAAAAAAAGATGGTTTTCTATTCCCTGCTGTCATTTGATTGTATTGTTTTAAAGGAAATAGAGCCCATCAGTGCAAAATCACTCCCTTTTCATTACTAAGGATATTTTCCCTTTGAGCAGTTGAGGGTAGGAGCTGGCAGGAAGCTGAAAAGCTGACATGAGTTACCCAGTGTGGAAATAAACACAGACTGCCCGAAGGAGAACAATCAGAGGGGCTCAGCCACAGCCACCATCAGCCCTTACAGATTGATTGGGGGGGTGGGAGGGTGCAAGGCGAGAACCAGGGTAAGGGCCCCAAAACACTGAGAAGGAGCAGATTTAGCTAAAACAATGATAATAATCAGCCACTGTCCTCTCATTTGCTTGATAATAGTTAGTCCCTGGCTGCTAGTTTGCTTCTCTATAATTGTTACTCTAGAGGGCACAGCGGGTAGCCATAAAGATTTGTAAAGATTCTTAACTCTTCCCCTAAATACATTACTTGCTCAGAACCTAGGGTTAGTTTTTGAAATATCTTCCAGATCCTGCATTCCAGTGGATTGACTGACCCACCCAGGCCAAGGAACTGACCAAGCTGGCCTTGGACCCTTCACCCAAGGCCCTGCATTCCAGTAACTGACCCACTTAGCCAACAGCCCATACCAGAGGACAGCCAATTAGCAGACCCTGATTGCCCAATCCTCTGCCTACCAAACTGTCTTTAAAAACCCTGTCTCCAAGTTTTGGGGGAGGCAGATTTGAGAAATATCTCCTGTCTCCCCATTAGTACTATTAAGAACAAACTCTTTCTCTGCTGTAAACCCTGTCTCTCTTTTTTTTTTTTTTTTTTTTGAAGTTTTTGGCCTGGGCCAGGGTTTGAACCCACCACCTCTGGCATATGGGGCCGGCGCCCTACTCGTTGAGCCACAGGCGCCGCCCTAAACCCTGCTGTCTCTGAACAATGGCTTTCTCCTGGGCAGTGGGTAGATGACCCTGGCTGGGCGGCAACAACTCCAAGGCAGACAGAGGGGCAGATCTCAGTGGGAGAAGGGAAGGTTGAGGTGTGTTGGCACAGAGTAGTTGGAGGTGGTTGGCCTACAGCCAGGGCACTCTATGTGACTGCTGTGGGGTGAACATTTGGCTTTCTTTGGTTGGTCCAGAGTTGAGGGGACAGGATGAAAAAATAGGGAAGCTGCAGTCACTGTCAGCCAAGTACGGACTCTTCTTTTGGGGGCTGGTTGCTGTGGAAATTGTGGATCAGAATCCCATTGTCATGTATGGCCTGGCCATTGTGTATGTGGATGATCTGTCTCTCACCAGGGTCACGTTAATCATAAAAACTAAGATAAACAGAGGAAATGACTTGTTTTGGATCATATGGCAACCAGTTTAGAAACACCTACTATTACAGGGATAACAGCACTCCAGGGAGCCCTTGTCTCCTCATCCCATTGTCACCAGGAAAGTGGGCTGCTTGGCAGGCTGCCAGCAGCAGGCAGACAGGCAAGGCTGTGGGGCTATGGTCCAGGGTATGAGGACACTTGGCTGCTACACCACCTCCCCTGGGCTTCTTGCTTCCAGAGGTTTCATTTGGGGACCCCTTAATCAAAGAGCACATTTGGTGCAGATGCCCACACTGTGGTTAGAGCCATCAAAGAGCAGGATGTCTGCAAGGGGGGTCAGGAACAGGGGAGGGCAGCCTCGGGATCTAATGGCTGACTCTTTCACAATAGCCACCGACCCATGTGACAAAGAGATCCCCAGGCCCAGGAGATGGAAGAAACAGCTGGAGGAAAGTCCAGAGTCAAAGACAGATTAATAAATGGAAGAAATGAACCAAGGAGAGCTAGAAAACTTGCTGTCACCACAGTTCACTAAGTTGGAATGGAACCCATTTGGGGCACCAGCTCTGGCTGCTCAGAGCAACCCAACCGAGAACAGAGGAAGTGCTCTCAGCAGCAGCTGCTCACACTCAGAGGGACAAGCCACCCAAACAGAAACTCAAGTCCTTTCTTACTCTTTTCTCCAAACAAATGAGCCCTATTGTAGTCAAAGTTGGCTGTAGGGCAGAAATGTCTTTCTCGTTTGCCTCCTTCCTTCCTTGCCCAAAGCCTCTGCAGGGCTCCCAGGCTAGAGAGGAAATGGTTCATCAGTGGAGGACCTTCTGGAAACCTATCCAGGGTGGGAGGCATCTGTCTACACTTCAGCTTAAGGAAACCTGGTCCTTGAGGCTAAGTGGGGAAAAAAAATTTTTTTGGTGTAAAGTCAGGAGACCAGGGTGTCGAATAACCCTGGCTAAGGTACTTGAAGTCTCACTTTATTTTAGGACCTGCTCAAATTAGGGATGCATCCGTGCCTGGGCTGGGTCCACTCTCCCTGTTTTTGCAATGTGACATAAAGCACAGGACTCAGAAACAGCAGACAAAAGGTGTGTTCCCTTAGCCCCTAGGAAAAGCAAGTCCTATACAACCCACACATTACCTGGCTGTCCCTCCTCTGGCTGAGACCAGGATTCCACCCCTGACCAGATGCCCCAGAGCTGGCTCAGTTTGTTTTTGAGGTCAAAAACCAGAGGGGTCTATAACTGAGGCTATATCTCTGCCACCTTTCCCTGCACGGGGTCCTCACTTACTCCTGTGGGAGCCAAAGGAAAATTTCCCCTTTGCCCTCTGAAGGTTCATTGAAATATCAACTCACAAAAGGCAGATTAATTGGAGACAAGGCAAACAAGTTTATTTAACCTTTACAGTGGTACCTTCAGAACGAAGACCCAAAGATACAGAGGAAATTGTTTATTTTTATGCTTAAGTTCAATAAGGTGTGGACTGCTACGTAGAAATGTGATTAGAACAACAGGGTATGATCTAATACCAGCAGATTGAGCAGGGAAACCCAGCAACACCAGTCTGTCTGATTCTTCTGAGCAGCATTCCTTCCTCTGAGCATGGTGCAGGACCCTCTCTGGACTGGGGGGTCTTAAGACCTACAGTCAAATAAGATAGATCAGGTAATTTTTTATGGCCAGTTTGTACAGATAGGGCAGAGGTAAACTTGGCATAATATTTTCAGGTTTTATGACTAGCTTTTGGAGAAAGTGGCTGTGGTTTCTATGGTCTTGGGGAAGAGGGATTCTAGTTTCTATAGCTAGCCTCAGGGGAGAATAGGACTGAGACAGGAGGGCAGGAGAAAGTCAGAATAAAACTTTTGTTTCTGAGGCTGCTTCTGGGCCTTTATTTTGGGGGTATTGTTTTCAGAATTCTAGCGCCTTTATCTTTGTTTAGGGCAGAAATCTTGGGTTAAAGGGGACATCTAATCATAATGCTTTTACCTCAACGGGGACAAAATGAGACAACCATCTCTCTACTCTTGAATAGAGATATTTTTCAATAAGTAGGCATGATTTCCAAACAAGGAGGGAGAATGAACTGGAAATTTGCAACCTGCCTGTCCCTTTCCTGGTTATAGATACACACCACACGACCTGGAAAGGAACATATTCATCCTTGCATATGACACTTAAGAAAAAGAGACTATTGTTCTATTCATCCCATCTGCTACAAATAAGAAAGGAAAATTGCCGATGCCATAAAGGAAATTTTCCCCAAGGTCTCTCAAAACAGTGCTGGGGTTTCTTGGCCGGGAAAATATTGTACCAGCGGGTCTGTGTCTGCATTCCAAAAACTGAGACATCACTGGTAAGAAATATCCCCATGTGATGGAAAGGAGCTGTTTTTCTTGCAAACAAAGGATGTGGGTTGACCAAGAAAAGATCAGGTTCTTGCTTGAGTTGGGGGTGAGAGACAAAAAGGCCAAAAACGGAACACCCAGCCTTTTCCCTTATTCAAGGTAAACCTTTTGATCTCACTACAGTGGGAAGAAACTTACCAAAGGAAGAAAGTGGCCTACAGAGCCACTGTGGAATGGAGCCTGCAGGGGACACAACAGCAGGAACTAGCTGTTCAGCATCCCCTCAGTGGCACCTCATCCCGCCTGGAGCTCTCAGGGTCCCCTCACTGAGGGTCCCATCAGCCACTGCCAGCCAGAGAAGTTAAGAGACTTGCTTAGGGTCACCTTCTGACCCAGAGACTGTGGTCATGGGTCCTCTTGGTTTTCACCATAGATGGTTATTCCAGGAAATAACATTTGAGAACTCACTGTCTTTAAGACAGTTCTGGAAACAGCAATGTACAAAGTTATCTGGTGGCAACATGAGAATCCCGCAGGCCAGTATGGGCTGTTGTGTGTAGCCAGTGAGCATCAGAATGCAGATGCTGCTGAGGAGGAGGGACAGAGTAAGTGGAAACACTGAACTCAGAAGCTCTTGTTGAGCCAGCCAGTGCTCGCAGCCCTGTAAATCTGATACCATATGAGGAAAGTCAGCAGGGACAAATGTGACCTTCTCCTTGTGAGCTGAAGTGCAGGCATGACCCCTGGGAAGGAAAAGTTTAACTTCTCTTCTATGCTTTGATTGAAGTCTTTGTAGATTGATGAGAATCTTAGGGCTGAGAAGAATGCAAGAAATGATCTAGCCCCACCAGTCACTAGAGAGACTGTGACCTAATGAAGACTCCCCGACTCTAGTAGAGGGCTGCAATTACATATGCTGGCCGTGATTATCTACTCAAGCCATCTCACCTCTTTGTTTTCTCATCTGAACGTGCGGTTAAAAAGACAGTATCTGTTTTTAGTATATTTTCAATAAATGTTAGGTATTATCCACATACTATGTTTCATACTTTTTGGGACTCTTCACATATAAGAGTCAATTGACTTACTATGTGACCCTTACTTGCTTAGGGTCACATTCTGACCCAGAGACTGTGGTCATGGGTCCTCTTGGTTTTCACCATAGATGGTTATTCCAGGAAATAACATTTGAGGACTCACTGTCTTTAAGACAGTTCTGGAAACAGCAATGTACAAAGTTGTCCCTTGATATGGAAGCATTTCTGGTGGCAGCATGAGAACCCCGCATGTGACTATGCGACTATGTGACTTACTCTTCACATAGTAAGTCAATAAGAATAGTTTAGAAACTGGGCTGGACACAGGGGCTCATGCCTGTAATACGAGCACTCTGGGAGTCTGAGGTGAGTGTATTACTTAAGCTCAGGAGCTTGAGACCAGCCTGTACAAGAGTGAGACCCTGTCCCTCCTAAAAATAGAAGAAAACTAGCCAGGCTTGGTGGCATACACCTGTAGATACAGCTACTCAGGAGGCTAAGGCAAGAGGCATTGCTCAAGTTTGAGGTTGCTATGAGCTACGATACCACAGCATTCTATCCCGGGCAATAGAGTGAGACTCTGTTTGGGAAAAAAGCAAACAAAAAGAATAGTTTAGAAATCTATACACAATTGCAGGATGAAGAGGACCAAGGACCTGACTCTGAAAAACAAGTTCATTTGAAAAACTCTGAATGTTTTGGTTGAATGCAAATTCAAGAGGAACCACGGATGTGACTGGGCTGCTAAACAAGCTAATGGCACTCCAGGCTCCCTTAGAAGGATCTAGAGAGGAAACAGCCTCAGTGTTTTCTGGGTTAATCGGATCACATTTAGACCATTGTTCCCAGCTGCAAATCACAGCGGCTGCCACCATTCTGACATTCAGGATGGTGGGGGAATCTGGAAACCTTGTCCTACAAGGAAAATTTGAGGCAAAGGGAGTGTGTAGCCCACAGAACACTTGCACTTGCATGTCAGGGTTGAGCTATGACATAGTATCTATAGTCTGTTGTGTGAATGACAGAAAATGATTCAATAATAAAATCAGGACACCAGATGGAAGTTAAAGGGATGTATATTTTACCTCAATATAAGGATGAAGTTTGTACCAACCAGAGATATCTGCAAAGACATGGCTTTCCACACTGTGTCAGGAGTTGCTAAATGCTGCATTTGAGTAGTCACTAGCTGCTGTAGAGTAATCCCTGCATTTCATAGTGGAAAATGATAATGGGAACCATTATTATCTCCAATTCCTGCAAGTAAGGTATATGTCTTCAATTTATAGGTAGGAAAACTTGGGCTCAGAAAGGTTACTCAACAGGACCATGGTCATATACCTAGGATCACTAGAAAGGAACATTCAAATAAATAAATATTCTTTGAGTCCAATTTCTTGAATACAAATGCAAAGGAAATACCTTAGATACCATATAGAAGGCTCGGCACCTGTAGCTCAGTGGCTAGGGCACCAGCCACATACTCCAAAGCTGGTGCGTTCGAATCCAGCACAGGCCTGCCAAACAACAATGATAACTACAACCGAAAAATCACCGGATGTTGTGGTGGGCGCCTATAGTCCCAGTTACTCCGGAGGCCGAGTCAAGAGAATCACCCAAGAGTTAGAGGTTGCTGTGATCTGTGAGCTATGACACCACAGCACTCTACCAAGGGAGACATAGTAAGACTCTGCTCAAAAAAAAAAAGAAAGAAAGAAAGAAAGAAAGAAAGAAAAAAACATGTAGAAGAGAAAATACATTTCTTAGAAGCTCAAATGAAGCAGGACACAATGGCTCCTAGCACTCTGGGAGGCCGAGGTAAAAGGATTGCTTGAGATCAGGAGCAAAAGCAACATCCCATCTCTACTAAATATAGAAAAAATTAGCTTGGCATGTTGGTGCACGCCCTGGTACTCCCAGCTACTTGGGAGGCTCAAGCAGGAAAATCCCTTGAGTCCAGGAGTTGGAGTTGCTGTGAGACAGGCTGATGTCAATGGCATTCTAGCCTGTTTCAAAAAGGAAAGGAAAGGAAAGGAAGGAAAGAGAAAGGGAAAGAAAATGGGAAAGGGAAAGGAAAGAAGAAAACCTTAAACGAACACAGGAGATCAATGTTCTCCACAGAGTAAAGTGAATATACCTCTGTGTTTTTTCTTTGCTCAGTTACCATCCAGATGCTGTTGATCACATGGGGCTTTAACTCCTGAGCAAGAGGAAATGCCAACACCTATGCAAGGTCAGGGATCTCACTGGGCACAGGGTATCACGGGATACTTTCAGGCCTTCCCAGGATGTTAAGAACAGACTGCATACACAAGTGAATAAACTGAGGCCTAGAGAGGCAGAGTAATTCTCCCAGGGCCCAGAGTAAGCTGGCACCAGTGCCTGGGAGCATGGCCTCCACATGTACCAGCAGGAGCTATATTAACACCACAGAGGCCAGGCCTTGCTCTGGCATTAGTAAATGCAGATGGACATTCTTAATGCTCCACAGAATAATTTGCTGTGCACACATCATTAAACAATGGCACTACAATTGCTTTTTTAATTTATATTTTTATTTGCTAATTTCTCTTTGTATTTCTGATTTTGTTTGTTTTTATAATCTGTGTTTGTTTTTATAATCACTTTATTAATATATATTTATATATTATATATATTATATAATAATATAATCTGTTTTTATAATCTGTGTTTGTTTCCATAATCACTTTTATAATCTGTGTTTGTTTTTATAATCACGTTATTAAAAAATAATTCACCTAATTTCAGGTGCCATACAATTCACTCATTTTGATAGTTTTTTGTTTGTTTGTTTTTTAAAGACAGAGTCTCAAGCTGTCATCCTGGGTAAAGTGATGTGGCATCACAGCTCACAGCAACCTCAACTTCTTAGGCTTAAGCGATTCTCTTGCCTCAGCCTCCCAAGTAGCTGGAAATATAGGCGCCTGCCACAACACCCAGCTGTTTTTTTCTGTTGTTGCAGTTGCATTGTTGTTTTAGTTGGCCAGGGCTGGGTTCAAACCCACCAGCCTCTGAGCCTACCCACTGAGCTATGGGCGCTGTGCCATTTCAATAGTTTTTAATATGTTCAGAGTTGGGTAACCATGACCACAATTAATTTTCATCCTCCCATAGTCCTTCTCCATATTCCTCCAACACCCTCACCCCCCTGCATGGCCTCAGTCCTAGGCAATGACTAATCTACTACTTTCCGTCTCTACACATTTGCCTGTTCTGGATATTTCACTTAAATGGAGTCATACAGTGTGTGGTCCTTTGTGACTGGCTCCTTCACTTAGCATACTTTCAAGGCTCCTCCATGCTGTAACATGAATCAGTATTTCACTCCTATATATTATGCCATTGCATGGACATGGCACCTTTTTAAAATGTTTTCATCAGCTGATGGACATTTGGGTTATTTCCATTTGGGTGTTATTACGAATAATGTCTCTCTAAACAAATGTACAAATTTTTGTGTAGGCATATGTTTTCTTTTCTCTTGTCTATATACTTAGGAGTAGAGCCACTAGGTCACATGGTCACTCTACATTTAACTTTTTCAGGCTGTTTGCCAGGCTGTTTTCCAAAGCTGCTGCACCACTTTACAATTCTGATCTGACAGTGTGCGAGGGTTCCAATATATCCTTGCCAGCACTTGTAATTGTCTTTTGGATTACAGCCATCCTACTTGGTATGAAGTGGTATTGTATTGTACTTTTGATTTGTATTTTCCTCATCTATCAGTTTCTTACTTTTATATTTTAAAACTATATATTTAGACATATAAATATGATTATTATATCTTATTATCAGAACATAGCTTTTATAAATATGAAATAACTCCCTTATCTCAGAATATGTTTTTTGCCTTAAGTTATATTTTGTTTGATATTAATATTACGGTATCTATTTTTATTTTTGTTAACATTTTCTTAGCATGTGTTTTTCCATGTCATTTTGTTTTAAAGATTCATATACATTAATAACATAGAGATGATTCACTGATTTATTTTTGGTAACCACTCTGAATTTTAATAGAATATAATCCATTTACATTTATTTTGGTTGCTTGTAAGATTTTACCTTATCCATCAAATTTACTATAATTTTTTTACTATTTCTTTTTTCTTTCCTGCTTTCTATAAGATTGATTGAATTTTTCTTATTCCAATTTATTCTTTCATTGATTTTCATTAAATATATAAAACACGCATTTAAACATATATTTTTGTTCGTTCATTAATATCTTTAACTTCTCCCCTGAAAAGGAGAAGAACAACCTTCTCTATCCCCCTTTTTACTTCTCCCTCTTCTCATGTCTCAATTGTCTGGAATTTCAGTTCCACCAGCAGCAATACTGCTAATAACAACTATAGCAACTAACATTTATAAAGCCACTCACTCTCTTCCACAACTTGTTGTAAATAAAAGCAAACATTAATTTGACTAATTTTATCAACTCATCTATGAGATATACATATGGTTATTCTATCTGCCAAAGGTTATACTATTAATAAGGAAGTTTCAAATTCCTTATTAAGCTTTTTGTAAAGTGTTTTATCTTCTTTATTGATACTATAAATAAGTTTTCCCTTTCATTAGATCATATAACTGCTTATTATTTATATATATGAAGTAGTGATTTTGCATTTTTTTAATAATTTACTAGATTCTTCAGTCATTTTAGGTACTGTTTATCACTAATTTTCTAAGGTTTCTAGGTACATTATAATTTCATCCAAATAGAGTTTTATTTCTTCTTTTTTAACTCTTTTGCCACTAATTTATTTCTCTTTTCTAATTATATGAGCTAATACCATCAATAAAATAGTAAATAGTAGTGAAGATGAAGATCCTTCTTGCCTCGATGCTGATAATAGAGAAACTACCACTATTGTTTCTTCAATAAAAAAATTGCTAGGTTAGAACTAAGGTTCAAAAAGGTAATACTCACTATGATAAGATTTCAATTATTAATATTTATGCACCCAACAAGAATGCACCTCAATTTATAAGAGAACCTCTAACAAACATGAGCAACTTTCCTCCACTTCCATAGTAGTTGGAGATGTTAACACCCCTTTAGCTGTCCTAGATAGATCCTCCAAAAAGAAGCTAAGCAAAGAAATTTTGGATTTAAACTCAACCATTCAACATCTGGACTTAACAGACATCTACAGAACATTTCATCCCACCAAAACTGAATAAACATTCTTCTCATCAGCCCACGGAACATACTCCAAAATCAACCACATCCTAGGCCACAAATATAACCTCAGCAAATTTAAAAAAATAGAAATTATTCCTTGCATCTTCTCAAATCATCATGGAATAAAAGTTGAACTCAATAACAACAGGAACCAGCATGTCCATACAAAAACATGGAAGCTAAACAACCTTATGCTGAAGGATACATGGGTTAGAGACAAGATTAAGAAGGAAATTACCAAATATTTGGAACAAAACAACAATCAAGACACGAATTATCAGAACCTCTGGGATACTGCAAAGGCAGTCCTAAGAGGGAAATTTATAGCACTGCAAGTCTTCCTCAAGAAATGGAAAGAGAGGAAGTTAATAACCTAATGGAACATCTCAAGCAACTGGAGAAAGAAGAACACTTCAACCCCAAACCCAGCAGAAGAAAAGAAAGAACCAAAATCACAGCAGAATTAAATGAAATTGAAAACAAAAGAATTATACAACAGATCAATGAATTCAAAAGTTAGTTTTTTGAAAAGATCAATAAAATAGATAAACCTTTGGCCAACCTAACAAGGAAAAAAAGAGCCAAATCTCTAATTTCATCAATCAGAAATGGTAACGATGAAATAACAACAGACCCCTCAGAAATAGAGGCCATCTACAGCAAACTCACAGCCAATATCGTATTGAATGGAGTTAAATTGAAATCATTTCCACTTAGATCAGGAACCAGGCAAGGTTGCCTATTGTCTCCATTGCTCTTTAACCTTGTAATGGAAGTTTTAGCCATTGCAATTAGGGAAGAAAAGGTGATCAAGGGTATCCACATAGGGTCAGAAGAGATCAAACTTTCACTCTTCATAGATGATAAGATCGTATATCTGGAAAACACAAGGGATTCTACTACAAAACTTTTAGAAGTGATCAAGGAATATAGCAATGTCTCAGGCTACAAAATCAACACCCATAAATCTGTAGCCTTTATATATCCCAACAATAACCAAGCCGAACAAACAGTCAAAGACTCTATTCCTTTCACAGTAGTGCCAAAGAAGATGGAATATTTGGGAGTATACCTAACAAAGGACATGAAAACTATGAAACTGTAAGAAAAGAAATAGCCGAAGATGTTAACAGATGGAAAAACATATCATGCTCATGGCTGGGAAGAATCAACATTGTTAAAATGTCCATACTGCCCAAAGCAATATATGGTTTTACCTATTAAAGCTCCATTGTCATACTTTAAAGATCTTGAAAAAATAATACTTCATTTTATATGGAATCATAAAAAACCTCGAATAGCCAAAACATTACTCAGCAATAAAAACAAAGCAGGAGGAATCACGCTACCAGACCTGAGACTCTACTATAAATCAATAGTGATCAAAACAGCATGGTACTG
>CAUYPK010030655.1:0-11887 GCA_963574355.1 Loris lydekkerianus
CTCCCTCCACCAAAACCTCCCCCCTCCCTTCCCCTTCCTTGGCCCTTTCCCCATAGTCTTGTGCTATAGTTGGGTTATAGCCTTCATGTGAAAGCTATAATTTAGCTTCATAGTAGAGCCGAGTACATTGGATACTTTTTCTTCCATTCCTGAGATACTTTGCTAAGAATATGTTCCAGCTCCGTCCATGTAAACATGAAAGAGGTAAAGTCTCCATCTTTCTTTAAGGCTACATAATATTCCATGGTATACATGTACCACAATTTGCTGGTCCATTCGTGGGTTGATGGGCACTTGTGCTTCAGGAAGGTGAGTTCTTGAACCCACTGGGAGGGAGGCAACAGCCAAGGGAGTATAACCGTGGCAGGTCAAGTCTACAGCAATGAAATTGGACAACTGTCAGAAGATTCGGGAGCCTGGGAGAGAGGAATGGGATCAAAAATGTCAATGTAGGGGCCAGAACCGGCAGAAGCAGCCTTAAGATGAATGAATTCTCCAAGAGACACACACAGAAAGAAGACTTAAGCTCTGGCACACTGGCGTTTGGAAAGGGGTGTGGAGAGACACAGAAGATTCCAGATAAGAAATCAGCAGAATGGAAGAAAACCAGAGAAAAAGATCACAGATATCAAGATGGAGCAGTTTCCAAAGAAACTGCCGAGAAGACTGTATCAAATGCATTAGGGCTGTTGTCGAGAATAAACCAGAGAAAAGCAAGTTCTGCTTTCCCAGAAAGAAAGCGTAATAGTAATGGAATTTAATTACACCCTTTGAAGAGAAGTAAATTCTTCTATTTCAGGCAGAAGCTGTTCTCTTGACCTGGCTTACCTAGAACGTGCCTCACTATTATACCTCACTTTGCTTTTATAGACACAGGCTCTGTTGCAAAGAGAGGTACCCAGTCAGTAAGTATAAATGTGTAGTGGAAATTCTCACTGCACTAAACAAGTTCTAGGGGAAAAAACAGATAATTTCTTTCTTTCTTTCTTTCTTTTTTTTTTTTTTTTTGAAACAGAGTCTCACTTTGTTGCCCTAAGGCCGTGGAGTCAT
This sequence comes from Loris lydekkerianus, assembly GCA_963574355.1. NCBI lineage: Eukaryota > Metazoa > Chordata > Mammalia > Primates > Lorisidae > Loris > Loris lydekkerianus. Next base: position 1,051 of record CAUYPK010030655.1, read on the forward strand.
AGCTCACAGCAACCTAAAACTCTTGGGCTCAAGTGATCCTCTTGCCTTAGCCTACCAAGTACCTGGACTATAGACTCCCACCACAACTCCTGGCTATTTTTAGAGACAAGGTCTCTCTCTGGCTCAGGCTGGTCTCAAACTGGTGAGCTCAGGACATTCACCCAGCTTGGCCTCCCAGAGCGCCAGATAACTTCTTAACAGTCAACAATGCTTTCAAAACCTGAGATCATCAAAGTTAAAATCTTAATGAGTCTCTAAAAGTAGAATATAAATATTACATATGCAGCCTCAGAGACATTTTTCCACCCAAGGAATATAAATTTTCAATTTGTGGAATAATCTGAGGCTACATTGATTCCAGTTGTTTCCTTTGAGAAAATTCTCCATGAAACCTAAAAACACAAGTCTTGTTCCTTTAGAGGAAATCTTTTTCAAATATCCAAAAACAATAAAGTACAAATACAGCAGTCTTCCTAAAGGAATGTGCTGTATATGTCCAACGTCTGTTAACAAATGCCAGAGATAACCTATGCTCAGTCTTTAGGGATTGCTACATAAATAATGAGCACTCTTAAAAATGCAAATGCCAATTCAATTGTGTTTTCACTGCTCTTATTTTGGATTATGTCTATTGAGAGAGAAAACAGATCTCAAGCCAAGCAAAGAGAAAGATAATACCCTACACATCATGTTTAATTTAACATATTTAACAGAAATAACAAAAGCAAAGCTTACTCTAGGGCTTTATTTTCAAAATTTGGTAATTCTGACAATTCCTTTATTTCATGAAGTGCTGAAAATAATAGCAAGAATATTTACGCTCTTGTTTTATTTTGCAATGCCTCTCATCATTTTCCCTTTTTGTGTAGTCTTACATATCTCTTCTTTCTTTTATTCCTAAATCTTCAGAAGGACAACCCATGACCATAGATTTTCTTTTTTCATTTTTGTACTTAAATGGGAAAATCTTTTGATATATATTAAAACCACTCACATATTATTGCACCAGGATTTAATTAAGGGAAGATTTTTTTTTTTTTTCTGATTCCATCTCCGTAGCTACATGGATTGTGCCACAATCAGGAGAACAACAGGAGAAATGAATAGAAATTGACAAAACTGTTGGCAGGGCTTAGGGGAAGGAGCCACACTCAACTTTGCTAATGGCACCATAAACTGAAAAATAAAAATTTTTTTAATAACAATTTTGCAATATGTGACAAGTCATAAAAATGATCCTACTCTTTGACCCAGTAGGTCTGCTTGGAGGAAAGTATCCTGAGGAATAATTCCAAGGAAACAAACATATTTGTAAAAAAGATGTTTTGAGCCCTACCATATATTAAAATGAATAACTGGAAACAGCCCAAGTTTCCAACTGTGAGGAAATGGTTTAGGCAGACTGTGTCTATTAATATAATGACATGTTATAATAAGTGGTCACTAGGAGTGACAATTATAGAGTTGATTGTGAAATCTGGAAAGTATCAAGCAAAGTCATTCTGAATGAAAAGAGTGGAAAACAGACAGACGGACACAATAAAAGGTAAAAGGTCACACTTTTGTAGGAGGTAGGAGGTAAGGAACTAGTGAAGTAGCCGACTAGGTTTCCTTAGCTTTTATTTCATTGTGGCTTTTTTTTTTAAATTTCAGAATATTTTGGAATACACATGTTTTATTTACATACTTTGTTTCTATGCAGATTAAGTCAAAATTATAAGTGTGCCCTTCACCCAGACAGTGTGCACTATACCCAATAGCTGTGAATTAACCCATCCCCTCCTCCTCCCAGCTTGACCGTCATTGAGATTTACTTCCATATGTGCACTTAAGTGTTGATGGGTTAGTTCCAACTTGGTATTGAGTACATGTGTTTATTTCTCCATTCCTGTGAAGTTTCCTTAGAAGAATGTTCTCCAATCCCATCCAAGTTGCTACAAAATATACTAGATTACCATTTTTGTGGCAGTATGCATGCACCACATTTCATTAATCCCTTCATATATTGGTGGGCAACTGGGTTATTTCCACATCTCTGCGATTGTGAATTCTGCTGCTATTAACTTTCAGATGCAGTTGTCCTTCTAATAAAATGACCTTTTTTCCTTTCGTTATATACCCAGCAGTGGAATTGCTGGATCAAATGGTAGGTCTATATTTGGTTCTTTGAGGTATCTCCAAACAATTTTCCATAGAGGTTTGCACTGTTTGCAGTTGCACCCATAGCCTATAATAGTTCTGCTCTCTCTACATCCATGCCAGCCTCTGTTCTTTGGGGACTTTTTAATGCAAGCCATTCTCATTGGAGTTAGAATATCTCATTGTGTTTTTGATTTGCATTTACCTAATGATTACAGACATTGAGCATTTTTTTTCATGAGTTTGTTGACCATTGGTATATCATCTTGTGTTCTAGATGAGCCTATTTGACTTTGCTGTTGAGTTTACAAACCTTACAACCTATAACTCAACTTGTAGGCAGCACACTCTCTGGGAGAGGCAATTCCAGAAGATGGAGGAAAGGGAGAGGTGAGTATAATTTAAGAACAATGCAGTGTTTTGCCCCATTGTTTTTGTGTGTGTGTGTTTACATACATATGTGATAATACATAATTTATTTTGAAGCTCAAATAATATTTTTAAAGGATGGGAAGTTTGTATATTTATCAAAAACAGGGCTTTAAACAGTTGAGGAAAAGTTCCCTCTTTTAATTCATCATTTGTATTGACTTAACCTATTTAATGTTACTTAAATTAGATCTCCAGATAGCCCATTGAAACGTTCCATATTAAAGCAGTCTAGCCTTCCACAATCACCTTAAGCTGTAGCTATCACCCAAAAGAATCGCCTGTCCAGCATTTGCCAACAAGGGTTTATATGAGATAAACAGGCTGATGATCTGCCTCACTGAGATGTCAAGATGGCTGTGTACTTAAAGGCAATTTTTTAAAGGTGATTTAAAATTTTACTGAAGGGTAAAGTGGACAAAATGGAGAACCAAGCAGTCTCTATGAGTGAGACTAAAATGTCTCATTGTTTTGTCATACCTTTAAATGCAAGTTTTGCAATAGCCAACCTACAGCCTCCTCTGAGTCCTGCTTCATCAGGGTTTGTCTGTCTCTAGATCCTCCACTGCCACCTCTGGTGACTTCTTTCCTCATTGTCCCCAATCTAAATAAAACTAGCTGTGGGTACTTTGTTTTCCCTCCAGGCAGTATTGTGCTAATAAATGCTCTTCTGGGGAGAAGAGTCCTGACTTACAGCCTTTGCCAATTGCCATGGTGTAAACACCCTTACCATGGCTGATTTCAAGCTTCCAAGATCACTACAGAGAGGAAAAGAAATGCACAATAAATAGCATGATATTATGTAGTATTTATACTATACAATACAATAGATAATAGTAAAACATAATAAAATAATTAGAAAATGAAGAGTTTTGAATATTTACTATCTTTGTTTTCAATAAAACATTTTTAACTATAAGCTTAAAAACTTAAGTTTTAATAATAGTTCATGAAATTCCTGAAAAGTTAACCATCAGCTTTTGTAAACTAACTCTGGCACACAGCTCTAGCACACCAGCACATCTTACCATTACCATTTAGACCATAAAACTATGGTGTCAAAGGGTTCTTCATTGTTTGACACTGCTCTTCTTGAAGCTTTCTCCTCCCATGTTCCCAGGACAGCACACTGCGGTGGGTTTCCTTTGACACTCTGTGCAAACCTTCTTCATCTCCTGCCTTGTTTCTATTTCCTTTCTTCATTTCCATTGGATATTTGTATGCCCCAGATTCTCATTCTTGACCTACATCTCTTCTAACCTTCTTGACTGATCTGATTCACATCCATCAACACATTAAATTACTCCAAAGTGATTTTAGAACCTGCAGCCAATCTCCTGACTTTTCCTCTGGGTTCAAGATGGGCCACAGGCATCACCACCTTATTTTTGTGCCTTCTTTCCTAACTTTTACCCACAATCAGTAATTTTCCTGCATTCCTTACCTAGGTCAAAGAGCATTCCCACCGATTCACTAATTCATTCATAAATATTGAATATTTAATATTAGCCAGACATTTTTTAGGCTATGGAAATGTAATAGAGAACAAAATCACTAATGTCCTCAAGAATGTCACTTCCTAGTATATGCCATAACCATCCACAAAACAAACAAGCAAATAAAAACCAGATATGTCTTACAATGTCAGACAACAATAAACACAGTGAAGGGTAGGGCATTCCAAAGTCACCCTCAGTTCCTTTCCCCTTTAATCCCCACATCTAGTTGGATGCTAAGACCGATCCCTTGGCTACCTCAATGTCCCTTGAATGAAACCCTCCTTCCTCTCCAAATTGACATTGTCTCAAGTTGGGCATTAGCACCTGTGACTTCCAGCCTTTGACCTGGCCTCCTTGTTCCAGGTTCTTGCCTGATCCATCCTCCACTTTCTCTGTGGAGCTTTTCAAAATTACATATTCCCCTCCTTTAATAACTGTAGAATAAATTCCTTGACATGCTATGTAAAGCCACTAATTTTGCAAGTTATTTATCATGTGTGAAGTGCTCAGTGCACACACACAAGCACACATGCACGCAGTTTACTTACATCTATACCCCATCTTGTCACTGAAAGGATTTCATTATACTTCCAACAACTTGGTAATTCACATTATTTTTCTATTTTTATTGGAACTAGACCTTTTTACAACCTGGCCCAACCTGAAGTTTCCTCTCCTGCTCCTCCTCCAGCACGCCTGAAACCCCACCTCAAGGTCCTACTTTTCCATCTGAAGTTATTTTCATATCTTGCAGCCTTTGATGACGTTGTCACTTCTTCGAGGGATGTATTTGCTTTGCTTTCTCTGCCTGATGTGACAGAAGTTCATACATCTCTTCTTAAGGAGGGTTTTCTCCCCCCAGGCCTCTCCACTATCCTTTGCCCTGGAAATCTCTCCCTCCTTGGCACTCCCACAGCCCTTCACCCATACCACATTTTTGCTGATCACCTACTATTCCACAGACTGGTGGTAAGTGATGAATAAAGCTCCATCCCTGCCCTCATGGGGTTGGTATTCTAGTGGATAGAAATGGAGCATTAACACATGAACAGGCTAGGTGCCACAGTGGCTCATTCCTGCAATCTAAGCACTCTGAGAAGCCAAGGTGGGAGGATCACTTGAGGCCAGGAGTTAGAGACCGCTGAGTAAGAGCAAGTCCCTGAATCTACTAAAAAGAGAAAAATTAGCCAAGCATGGCTGAGGAAACCGGCAGTCCCAGCTACTCGGGAGGCTGAGGCAGGAGGATTGCTAGAGCTTAGGAGCTTGAGGTTGCTGTGAGCTAGGCTAACACCCCAGCACTCTACCCAGGATGACAGAGTGAGACCGTGTCTAAAAAAATAAACAACCAAACAAAAAACCCCACAAATAATTTCAAGTAGCAATGCGTGTGCTGGGACAAAAATGAAATGGGAACTAGCAATAGATAATGGGGTGGGGGTGGATTCCAGGTTTGGCCCATATATCAGCCTGGTTGGGCTGCCATAATAAAATATCATAATTGGGTGGCTTAAACAGCAGAAATGTATTGTCTCACAGTTATAGAGGCTGCAAGTCCAAGATCAAGGTGTTGGCAGGGTTAGTGTCTTCTGAGGCCCCTCTCTTTGGCTTGCAGATGGCCACCTTTTTGCTATATCCTCACATGGTCTTTTTCCTCTGTGTGCTCACATCTTTGGTGCCTCTTTGTTTGTCTAAATCTCCTCTTCTTATAAGGAACAGTCACATTGGATAAAGTAACATAATTACCTCTTTAAAGCTCCTATCTCCAAATACTGTCACAGTCTCAGGTGCTGGAGGTTTGGGCTTCAACATATAAATTTGGGAAGAGGACAAAATTCAGCTCATAACCTCTAGAAAACCTCCCTCCCCTTCCTTGGGAGGACAATCACAGCACACTATCAAGTATTAGAGTAGGTATCTGTGTCCACTTCCATCTCCCCCATTAGTCACTGTGCGGTGAATATAGGGATGTCTTATTTCTCTTTGTCATCTAGCACATAAGCAATAAGTATTTATTGAATAAATAAATTAATGAATGACATTTTCATAGAGAATTTGTCTTGAGCCCAGGATCCAATCAATTATCCATTTTTCAAAATCTAAAAAAAAAAAAAAAAAAAAAATCCTCTCAGTAGAAAATCTTAGTGACATAATCATGTGCCTAATTTTGAAGCTATTCATGTCAAACCACCTTGGCTCACACTTTTCCAATTCATTTTTTTCAGTGGGCATTGTACCACATCCAACCATCTGACAAGGAGAGTAACATTACATTAGATTTTCCACTTTTGAAAGCTCGAGTATTATTTCTGGCTTGGAAGACATTCAGTCCTGGGAATATCAATGCCAGCATCTGTACTGAAGTTAATTAGTTTCTCCATCTGTGCTATTTGTGAATCTACCCATTTGAACTCTCTGGAAAGGGAGGTAGCTGATTGAACCCTGCAGTTAGAGAAGATAGTAAACAGGAGGCTTCCTTTTAGGAAAATGCACAGAGCAACACCAAAGGGAGAAACAGCATCATGAGACATGGACGTGCTCTTCACACTCTCACAGAGTACATGCAGCAGATGGAGAGAGAAATGCATTGAGAAATTTCATCTTTGAAAGCAGAGTAGCAACTTGGGCAGCTCACAGGCTCGATCACATTTTATATTATATATGGTTCCTTAATTAACATTACTTTTTGTTTGAGGGGGGAAACAGCACATATTCTTTTATCACTAGTACAAGTACTAAAAGTTTAAGAGGAAATATTATTTCAGGTCCTAGTTGTGTGATCTTAATTCTAGTACCTTATCTTTTGTACATTTGCTCTCCATCGATTCACATCTGTGTGTGTACAGATTTACATTATTATTTGTATGGACTGCTGTGTTGTTGAAAGGATTTTAGGTAATTGATAAAATCACTTAAAATATATATGACTTTAAAATGGGATAAAATGTTTGTATATAACCTTTACTTGAAATGAGATCAATTTTCTGTACAAGATCTTTTTCACTGAGATTTGCAAAAAAGCATAATTAAATCCTTCTGTAAAAGTGCTTGATGCTCCAAAAAAAATAATGGTGCTAACAAGAGCCTAGGATGGTATCTCTGAGAATAGGGAAGATTATGTTCCATGTTTCAGGCACATTTTTGTAAAACAAATGAAGGGGAATCATTTTCTGTGCGGAGAGCAATCGTGAAGTTCTAAATGCCTTAGCTTCTCAACCTCAGTGTCAAGACCTCTCTCAAGTCATGCACATGTCCAGTTATTGTTGTAATGGAGGAGAAGATGGAGTAGAAGACCAAGAGGTTAGAACATTCTCTAAAAGAAAGTTATCCAGTTTAACTTCACTTTGGGCTGTTAGTGGGAGGTGGAAATGGGGAGTAGTTGGAAAAGAAGAGAAACAATAAGGAAGTTTACAACAATTAAACACTAAACTCCTTAATAACAAAACCAAGGACCATGGACACATGTAGATAGTGCGTTGGTGGCAGGATGTGATGGAGGAGCTAAAAATGTGGGTCTGGCCTCAGGGTGGCCTGCGTTCTTGCACCACCTCTGTGTTTACATACTAACTGTGTGACCTTGCCAAGGATCACATATTTAACCTCTTTGGGTCCAGCTATATAAGATGTTTCTTATTCTTAGCTCCCCTTTTGAAATAATGTAAGTCATATTGGAAGAGCTCTTGATAACATTCCTATCTCAGCCTGTTTAGTGTTGCTATAAAGGAATACCTAAGACTCGATAGTTAATAAAGGAGAGAGGTTTATATAGTTCACAGCTTGGCTGGCTGTGCACCAGCATCCGCTCTGCTTCTGGTAAGAACCTCAGACTGCTTCTATTCATGGTGGAAGGTAAAGGGAGCTGGCCATGCAGAGATTGCATGACAAGAGAAGAAGCAATGGGGGGCAGGCTCTTGTCAATAACCAGACAACAAGGGAACTAAGGAAGTGAGAGTTCTCTGACCCATGGGGAGGGTACTAATCTATTCATGAGGGATCTGCCTCCATGACCCAAACATCTCCCATGGGCCCCACCTTCAGCAGTGGGGATCAGATTTTTTTTCCCTAAGTCTTAAGTTTTATTTAAACAACCTCCAGTGAGAACAGAGTGGGCCAATTATTAGCCTTTCCTTGTAACACCAGTTAACCTAGCCAGGGAGAACAACTGTACCCTGCAATCAGCCAGTCACATGATGGGTGTGGTGCCTCTCAAAAGGGGCGGCCATGACCTTGGCCCTGGCCAGCTGCTGGAGGAGTGTCCACAGTCGAGCAGGGGTTCTTGATGGTTCATCTATGGAGACAATAAGGCATGCTGCCCCTGAGGCTGCTGTCAGAGCATTGATCTGCATCATAGCTGGCTCCCACACAAAGGCCTCAAAGTTGTCAGCAATGTCCTTATTGTTGATGTCCACCCCCTAGCATGTGCCCCCATGAGCATGCCGAGCCTACAGCTTGTTGAGGATATTTGTACCATCGAAACCAGCATTATCACACAGCTGGTGTGGGATAATCTCCAAGGCCTTGGCATATGCCCCAATCAAAAGCTGCTGCTTTCCTGGAATAGTCCTTGAGTAATCCCACAGGTAATTGGAGACCTCCATTTCAATGGCCCCACCACCAGCCACCATTGAATCATTCTTGATGGCCTTCCTGATGATCATGATGGCATTATGCCAGGACCACTCTGTTTCCTCCATAAACTGCTGGGCACCACCACGGCAGATGAAGGCGCATGTCTTGGCCTTGGAGAAGCCAGTGAAAAAATTGTACCTTTCACCTCCAAACTGAGTTTCTTCAAACACCTGGCAGCAACCCAGCACATCTGCTGACAGAGCATTCACACTGGTCTGGATTGAGCCCCCACAGGCCATCATTGTCCTTTCAGATCCGCCTCAGGTACTCGGCCAGCACAAAACATGTTCCTGTCAGCAAAGTATTGGGTAGCCACATCTCCAATGTGAAGTTTGGACAAGATAACTTTGGCCCCAGAATGATGGATCCTCTCTAATTTATCATGAAGAATGTTCCACTCAGCATCAACAATAGCCTGATAATCCTCAGCTGTATGGACTCTGATCTCAGCATTATCTTTCTCAGCTTTCAACTCGAGCTCAACATTTAAAAGGGTAATCATGGGATTATAGTACTTTTGGGGTTGCAGTTCAAACCCAGCATAAGAGAAAGTCTTTTTGAATGCAACACCAGCTACCTGCTGAGAATCCTCTAGGGCTCCACCATGTATCTTCTTGATTCCAATCATTTTAAGCTGCAACAAATCATCAAGCATCAGCATTGCATCAAACACCATCTTAGCAAAGAAGGCTCTCTGCTGGGAGATCAGCTTGGAATTCAGAGCAGTCATGGCACACTTCTCCAGCAGCTTCCACACTGCTCCACTTTATCTGTCTTCTTCACCGTCACAGCAATCTCTTTGATCTTCTTATCTGCTAACTGAGTGGCTGTGCAAAGAGCTTAAATGATGATCTGGGGGTGCAAACCTTCCTCCACATATGGTTTCACCTGCTTCAGAAATTCTGCAGACAGCAAGGTCACTGAGGTGGTGTCATAACCAACCTCTGCATCTTGAGATTTAGCAATGTCCACTAAAGATTTTACTGCAGGATGGACAGCATCAAGGAGTTTCAGAATTCTGACCCCATCAGTAGAAATCGTTCCACCAGACCTCCATAAGAGCTGCACACAATCAGCCATCAGCACCCAGACCTCCATAAGAGCTGCGCACAATCAGCGATCAGCACCAGGCCCTCCATAAGAGCTGCATTGCCATCAGTGATCTGCCCTGCCCAGACCCTTGTAAGAGCTGCGCTTGCGGGGCCTCCGCTCGCCCTGACCAGGAACTCAGGGAACCTTGCACCATGCATCCTCCCTCCTGTACCCTCCCTGCCTCCACACGGGCCTGCTCATCTGGCCAGGGACTCTGATAGCCGCGTGCCCTCCAGAGTCCTCCTGCCTCTGTGCAGAGCCCTTCTCCTGGCCAGAGACTGCTGGAGCCTTGGGTTCTCTGAGCCAAAGTCACTGGGCTCCAGGCACTCCCAGAAGCGTGTGCACCTACCCTCCCCCACCCTGCTGCTGGATTTGGGTGTGTCACACTCCCTAACTGCTCCCACAACCAGAACTCCCTGGCTGGGGGAGCCCCAGAGGAGCTACACAGAGTCACTCCCTACAAAGATACATCAACAATACAGTGATCCCACTGGGGTCTAATCTTGAAGAGGCACCTCCCCAACTCTGAGGACAGCTAGAGGCAATGGTGAAAAAACAATCATGAGGCAAAATCAACAGATAAACTCTGGCAATATGAATAATCAGAGTAGATCAACTCTCCCAAGGATCAATGGGGCAGACACAGCACAAGATCCCATGCACAAACAAATAGATGACATGTCAGAAATCGAATTCAGAATCTGGATAGCAAATAAGATCGAACTAGAATTCCAAGCAGTAACCCAAAAGATATCTCAAGAATTCAAAAAATTCAAAGACCAAATGACCAAAAATTTTGATACATTGAGACAAGAAAGTTGCAGCCCTCAAAGATCTGAGAATCACAGTTGAATCCCTCAGTAACAGAATGGAGTAAGCAGAAGAAAGGATTTCTGACATTGAAGACAAAGATTTCGAACGCTTCCAAACTCCCAGAGAGGAAGAGAAATGGAGGGCAAATACAGATAACTCTCTCAGAGAGCTCTGGGATAATTTGAAGAAAACCAATATTCGTCTTATAGGGATCCCTGAAAGCAACAAAGTGGAATCAC
>CAUYPK010030656.1:0-24262 GCA_963574355.1 Loris lydekkerianus
CCTTGAGTTTCAGATTTTCTTGTTGATAGTGGAGTTGAGCCGGCGCCGGCGGCGGGCGGCGGGCGGGGGTGGGGGGGGGGGCGGGGGGGGGGGGGGGGGGGGGGGGGGGGCGGCGGGGGGGGCGGGCGCGCCCCCCCCCCCCCCATCTCCTGTTGAAGTTAATAATTCTATTCTCACTCTTATGCCTCTCTCTGCCTAGGAAAAATTATGGATAAAAAATAAAACTAACTGCCATGATATATAGACATTATTTCTCGTTGTACCAGTCATTTGTGAACTAACTAATGTCATAACCCAAGTTGTAACAGAATAGACTGTACCTTACAACACAGCTGAGTCTAGAACACAACCCCCATGGAGATGGCAGAAGGGTCCTGCCATGGCAGTAGCTTTGGGCCAGTTCAGGCCAGAAAGGTAACATGCTCTTTAAGCAGCCATAAGTGATAGAAATGGAATAACTAAAAAGTAATAGGAACTATACAGCGGGAACTTCTGTTCCTTTATGAAACCTGAAGGTTTAATGTATTATATTGTGTATGAATCACGCATATTTCCATAACCTTGTGTTGACTTTCTTGTATAGGATCAGATGCCCAGTTTAAGGCACTTGTGCTGAATGGGACTAAAGGTTAGACAAGGCAGGCCACCTGCAATCAGGGCTTAGTGGTATGGGGGCTACAGAGTGGAGCCAACCTCTGGAGACAAATTATCGGTTCTCTACCATGCTGACTGTAAGTTCTCCTTGCAAACACATGGGGAAGAGAGGGTGAAGGAATCAGTACAATTCAGCACTCAACTTGGGCAGGGGTTGGAAGGAGATACTGAAGCAGATTTCATTTTGTTGAGTGATGTATTGTTCTGAATAATATGGTGTGTGACTTGGACTCCAGAAGAAATAAACCCCCCAAACAAAAACCTGCCTGCAAAAGATTTGACTCCCAAGAACTAAATCAGCAAAACTGCAAATGGGAGTTAAGGAATAATAACATGGGCACGAGCTAACCAGACCATAAACTCCTTGTGGGCTGGGACAACTTCTGACACTGGGCCTGAGCAGAGAAGGTGCCTAATTCATCTTTTTGAGTGAAAGAAAACATTCAGTATGATGTTGTGGCCATGCACCATGTTTCGAAAATATATTCCCTCAAAATAAATAAAACACTGTTTTACCATTTTACAAATTCACTAAAATTTTTTCAAGTATTTCTTATAGTTTTTAATTTTTTTGTTTTCTTCTCAAAATATAAAAAAAAAAGTGGATTTCCTGCATATACAAAGAAAACAGGCCCAATTTCTAGTCTTCTTAGGATTTCATTAAGCTTGAGCTGGTAGTTATTAATCACTGAGGGGGCTGCCAAGAGCTTCTCACACTTTTCTAATTACAGTACTTTCCTGTTGCAAGATCAGATAACTGTATTATTTGGCATTTCTTTAAAATTCACCTTACCTCTTCGAAATTTATTTTTCCATCTATGTTTCTATTCCCATACAAACTTGAACCACTTAAATTTCCTCTACTTTTGCAAAATTTTATTTTAAAGTTGGAAACTTGACTTTTTAACTTTTGCTGTTGACCACTGCTCTTCCATTTTTACATTTGCTATTTTAATCACAAATTTCGCCCCTGTTTAATTTGGCTGTCCGCTGTTGGCTGCCATATTTTCTCCCATCTTGTTCTTTTTCTGTATCTAATTTTGCATTCCGGCTGATTAGTTTCCTTCCCCAAACCCTAAGAAACTCTCTTTAAAGGGCAAGTCTGTATCGTTCAGTCTTTTTGACAAAATTTAAGCAACAAATCAAGGCTTCCCCAGTATGGCGCAGCAGCGATGGGAGGTTTGCCTTATTTTATCTTCACTTGATGAAACAAGGGAAAAATAAGTTGTTACAAGTTAAAGTTGGTACTAAAGCGAAAGGGAGTAACTGTGGGGACAGGGCCTCTGTGAAGACACTAGGGTATGGGGTCCTGGGTATCTCTCAGAGGAATCTTCACACTAGCTGGCGTCAGCCTGCAAGGATGAGAGGGTGCCCATCAGGGTGGGACCCTGTGGGGGAAAGGCAAGAACTGTGCTCAAACAAATTAATCAACACAATATCCCCGGGGCCGCCATGTGGATGGCATATGCCTCCTGAAATGCTCATGGGGCACATTACTTCTGTGGTATTCTTCCCTAAACCCCGATCTAACCATGAAAAATATCCAATAAACCCATGTTGCAGGACATTCTATAACGTACCTGGCTACACTCTTCAAAACTATCACAGGCACCCACCATGACAATGCTTCTGCTTACTCCTCGTCAAACAAGGGCAGAGAGTCTCAGTGGGAAACCCTCAGACATCCATCTTACAGTTCTGATTTGGGCCCTTCTGACTCCTTCTGTTTCCTGATCTTAACAAATCTGTACAGGGCACCCATTTTTCTTGTTAATAATGTAGAGCAGACTGCATTCACATGGTCACTTTCTTTAGGGACGGACCCAATGGGCGGTATCATCACTCCCAAAAGTGTCTTGATGGAGCTTATGTTGAGAAATAAAGTTTATATTTTTATTTTCACTAAAGAAAACTATCACAGTCATGAAAAACAGGAAAGGCTGAGAAACTGTCACAGCTCAGGGGAGACGAAGGAGACAGGATGACTAAATTCAATGTGGGATCCTATACTGGCTCCTGGAGCAGAAAAAGGACCGTAATGGAAAAACTGGTGAAATCTGAATAAAGTCTAGAGTGTAGTTAACAGTTACATACCAATGTTGGTTTCTTAGTTTTGACAAATAGACCCGGGTAATGTAAGATGTTAACATTAGAGGACGATGAAACCAGCTAAGGGGTACAGGAACTCTCTGTACCATCTCTGCCACTTTTCCGTAAATCTAAAATGACTCCAAAATAAAAAAGGTTATTTAATAAAATTAATCTAAATCACGAATGAGTCTCAAACTCCCCGTACTTTTGGTTTTAACAACAGGTTCCATTTCTCTCTTTCCTTTCCTCCGTAGGAATTATAGGAAGCCTATAGGAGGCTATAATTATTTGTAAACTTTTGTTGTTGAGATGCATGTGTGACTGGCCTTTATGCTTCTGAACTTGTTTATTTCAAGGCTCCCTGACTTCATAAAGAAGTCCTTTAAGTTTTCAACTAGTCTCTCTATAAAATCAACCGTGGTGAGCTTCCTCACCTTAAATTTCCTCAGCATCCTTAGCCCCACATCACTCGGGCATGCAGGCATTCCCCCCTGCATCTGTCCCCCCACCCCACACACATATTCAGAGCCTAGTCACAAGCCTACACCTCAGGGTCTGCTGGTGATCTGGAGTCCTAGCCCTCAAGTCATCAACGTGAAAAAAGATAAGATTCTGCATGGCTTGCTGGTCACAAAACAAGGGCATGTCTCAGAGTTCTTGCTGAATCTGAAAGTACAATTTCCTCTGCTTATCTGTAAAACCTTCATTTTCCATTCTTTTCTACCTGCCCCTTGCCTCCCCAGGCGAGTGCCAGGCTCTCCTCCCCTAAAATCACAATGTGCCTCGTAACTGGATTCCACGGGATGTCTGCACAGACTGATTCTTCATGGTCACTTGAGTTAGGAAATTATAGCACAATGGGTCCACTTGCTCATTTTGTATATGATTTTCCTCTGTTGAAAAATTTGGGAGGGTTGAGTCCAGGAGTGCATTCAGCACTTCTTTTGGCTTTACTATGATTGTTTCTTTCTTTCTTTTTTTTTTTTTAGAAACAATTGGGTCACTTTGTCACCCTCAGTAAGTGCCGCGGCGTCACACAGCTCACAGCAACCTGCAGCTTTGGGGCTTAGGCAATTCTCTTGCCTCAGCCTCCCAAGCAGCTGGGACTACAGGTGCCCACCACAACACCCGACTATTTTTTGTTGTTGTTGTTGCAGTTTGGCTGGGGCTGGGTTTGAACCCACCACCCTTGGTAAACGGGGTCAGCGCCCCACTCACTGAGCAATAGGCACTGCCCTGCTATGATTGCTTCAATTCATATTGGCCCAAGAGCAGATAAATTAGGCCAATGATCTGCAGAATGACATTTCTGGGGAGAGAGGTCATTAGCGAGGTGGAACCCAGGCCCCCTTTGCGGAAGATGCACCACTGTCAGGGAGCTGCCGCAGCTCCCTCAGAGGGTGAAGGGCAGGGTGGCCTGGAACTGCTGGTCAAGGCTTCCCCAGCACTGTGTTATTTTCACCTGATGAAACAAGTGAAAATAAGTTGTTACAAGTAAAACAAGTGAGTCTGTCTCATCAGGGAGGGCTGGGAATCCTAAAATGCAACTTCTTCATACAAAGGCCAAGTTATGAGGCCTTGGCTGTGAGGTTCTGGGGACAATGGGGCAAAATGACATGCACCTGAGTAAAGGTGCAAATGTTCCCTGCGGGGTCAAACTCTTTTGTTCTCGCTGAAGCCTGCAGAGCAGTGATCTGACTCCTGCCTACCTGACCGTATCCCCATCCACTCCTCCAGCATTTGCTGAGCTTCAGCAACACCAGTCTTCCTTCCCAATCTTCCAATATGCAGGCATCTTTCCCAACGACTTTGCCTGTGTTGTTCCCACTGCCTGGAACAGTCTTTCCAACAGATCCTTCCAATGCTTCTCATTAAACCTGAACTCAATGTCTTCTCAGAGATGGCTTCTCTCCCACCGATCTAAAACTGCCCTCTAGTTACTATCACATGAACCTATTTCAGGGGTTCTCAAACTTTCCTGCTTCATGGCACCCTATAGCTTCGGTACCCTGGGCTGCGCTGAACTGCACGTAAGTTCACCCAACATACACCACACAAGACCACTGTATGTACGTTCAGTCGAATGCAAATTCCCCAAGTAAGATGAAAGATTCTGTTGTGGCACCTGGTACACACAAGGACTGAAGGAACAGCACACTTTGTGCTAATACTGAGGACTCTAATATTTTGGCCATTTGTCAAAAGGCCTCATTTATAAAATTATTTGTTTTATCTCACCAATTCTTTTTGAAAATATTTCCTACCATGGCTGGCACGGTGACTCATGCATGTAATTCCAGCACTCTGGGAGGCTGAGGCAGGTGGATTGCTTGAGCTCACGAGTTCGAGACCAGCCTGAGCCAAGAGTGAGACCCCTGTCTCTACTAAAAATAGAAAAATTAGCCAGGCATTGTGGTGGGTGCCTATAGCACTATCTACTCAGGAGGCTGAGGTGAGAGGATCGCTTGAGCCCAAGAGTATGAGGTTGCTGTGAGCTGTGATGATACCACAGCACTCCACCCAGGGGGACAGAATGAGACTCTGTCTCAAAAAAAAAAAATTTCCTACATTTATTCTAACTATGAAAATAAGCCTGAAATTATCTCCTATAGAGCATCTTACTTCTATTCAATATATATTATATATATAGAATACACATGTGAATATATAGAGGGTGCAAAAAATGTGCACACAGTTTAAGAAAGAAAAAAGAAACCTGTATTAAATTTGTAAGACTCAATATATCCTGATAACAAAAGATAAATACAAGTCATGCTGAGCCCCTCTTATAATAGCATAAGTCAACCATGACTTGAGTATTACAGATTTGATAGTTTTTTTCTTTCTTAAAATTCACATTTTTGGCACCCTTTTATAGAAGTGTAACATGACTTGAGTATTACAAATTTAATACAGTTTTTTTTCCTTCTTAAAATTCACATTTTTGGCACACTTTCTACATATTCATAATATAGAGAGCCTATATTATGATCCAATATGTTATTTTTCAATTTAGCTGTTTTGACTCTCCTTCCATCTTACGTTCCAATGCTTTAATCATCTTGCCCACTCCTTGCCTCCTCCTCCTGCGTTTCCCTAACTTGTGAAGCATGAGATTTGGTACTTTATTATTGTCCACAGTTAATTTAAAATTGGAAGATTTTCAGCAGATTTTATAATTGTTAAAACATCCTTCTTACTTGTTTTTGGATAAAATATTGTTTTTCTTCTCATCTGTGATCCATGATGACCTCTAAATTGTTTTCTACCATAAAAGTTCACAAAGGAGCACATCCATTATTTTCATTCACTTCCCCACCCTAATTTTGATTAACTCTAGCACCCCTAGTTAATTTTAACAGCACACAGTAAGCATTGAGATGTGTTTTTAAATGCTTTCTGGACTGACTCTATACAACACACAGGCGTCTCTAAACAGAGCCAATACCTAAACGCACGGACTTGCCCTGATTATGCCCCATTCCTTTCAGTAACTATATCAACTCTAAGGACTATGCTATTTATCCCTGTATAATGAGACTCTAATTAAGGTCCAGTTCCCACAAATGTTCTGGAATTTTATGAAAATATTTCTCTATGCGATCAGTATCGTGGATTAGTTGTACTTTATTCCTAAAATCAATCAATGTCAAAGCCCTCATTCTCAGTTTTATATTTAAACATGTTCCACATTCCTGGGCAGATCTTAAACACAGTTAAGTGGGTGTATTCTCTGCGTGATTTGTTCCCTCTTATGTAACACGTCCTAAATGGAGGCTGCAGAGATGGGAAAGAGAAGCCATGAGACTGGTCAGTGACACTGTGACAAAAACAGTCCTGGAGGCTCACGAAGGTATCCAGGTGGGAAGAGTTATTTGTGGTTTTAAATTCAAATCTTCCTTCAAATGTTAGCTGTTTAAAAGATACTCACAGGGTTTACTGAATTAGAAGACACTGGATTATTCCATCAACTCAGCCTTGCTATATTGAAATGCCCTTGGCATTCCCTAGCCCTGGGAGGAAGGTAGTCAAGAGCTCAAGATCTCTCTGGCAGAGCCAGAAAATACCAATGCATAGGGGAGACTGAGGCTAAGAATGAGAATAAACAGAACACAGCCTGGAAGTCAGATAAATCCACCTTAGATATAGCCAGATTCTGCCATGAAGTAGCTATATGACCTTTAATAACTGAAGTGATTACATCTTGAGCATCATCATCTTTCTTTGCAAAATAAGGATACCAACACTTATAAGTTTATACTGAGGATAATAACATATAGAAGATGTTTGATACACTGAAAGTCCTGAATATGTGTTCATTGCCTTCTTTCTGCAAAAAGAAAACACAGCTTTGGTGGGTTTTTTTTTTTTTTTTTTCCTCACTCTTTCATCATCAACAACAATCTTATTTTATATAAAGATGTGCTAAGTGAAAAGATATATCATGTTCATGGATTGGAAGATTTAGTATTGTTACAATATCCATGTTACCCAAAGCAATCAACAGAGTTAATGTAATCCCTATCACAATCCCAATGCTAGGTTTGTTGGAGTTTTTTTTTGCAGAAATAGCAAAAATAATTCTAAAGTTCATATAGAGCCCTATAGGACCATAAATAGTCAAAAAAAACTTGAGAAAGAAAAACAAAGCCAGAAGCCTCATACTTCTTGACTTCAAAGCATATTACAAAGCTACAGTTATCAAAACATTATGGTACTGACATAAAGTCAGACATAGAGAGCAATGAAACAGAATAGAGAGCCCAGGAATAAACTCCTACATTTCTGACCTTCCATGGGGTGCCAACGCTACACAATGGGGAAAGGACAGTCTTTTCTACAAATGGTGCTGGGAAAACTGGATTTCTACATGCAAAGAATGAAGTTAGACTCTTATGTTACACCAGACACAAAGATTAAATGAAAATAAATTAAAGACCTAACGTCAGACCTGAAACTATACAACTCTTAGAAGAAACCTCAGGAGAAAAGTTTCACAACATTATATTTGGCAAATATCTACTGGATATGACACTAAAAGCACAGGCAATAAAAGCAAAAATAGACAAATGGGGTTGCATGAAACTTAAAAACTTCTGCTCAACAAAGGAACAATCAATAGAGTGAAAAGGCAACCTACAGAATGGGAAAAATATTTGTAAATCATATATCTGACAAGGGATTAATATTCAGAATATATTTATCTATCTCTATCTCTAACCACTACCACTGAACAGATCCAATTTTAAAATGAGCAGACTTAAAGAGACATTCTTCAAAGAACATATATGAATGGCCAGTAAGTGCATAAAAAGATGCTCAACATTAAAAATTATCGGTGAAGGGGTGCCTGTAGCTCAGTGGGTAGGGTGCCGGCCACATGCACCAGGGCTGGTGGGTTCAAACTCAGCCCAGGCCTGCTAAACAAACAAACAACAACAACAAAAACTAGCCGGGTGTTGTGGCGGGCGCCTGTAGTCCCACCTACTTGGGAGGCTGAGACAAGAGAATCTCTTAAGCCCAAGAGTTTGAGTTGCGCTAAGCTATGATGCCACAGCACTCTACACAGGGTGACAAAGTGAGACTCTGTCTCAATGTAAAAAAAAAAAAGGAAAGAAAATTATCAGGGAAATGCAAATCAAAATCATAATGAGATACCACCTCACACCCAATAGGATGGCTATTATCAAAAAAACAGAAAGTAACAAATGTTGGTGAGAATGTAGAGAAATTGTGACCCTTGTGCACTGTTGGCAGGAACATAAAAGGGTGTAGCTGCCATGGAAAAGAGGATGGCAGTTCCTTAAAAATTAGAAGTAGAATTACAAAATTTTACAAAATATTTATAAAATATTCTCTGTATGTTGGCCACTTGTTTGTAAAACCTTGTAGTGAATATTTTGTAGATAAAGGTACATTTAGCTACAATTTCTGGGCAACTTTTGGGACAGTCCATACTTTCAATTTTGTAAGTAAAATGTACATACACGCTTCTTAACACTACTGTACTATACACTTAAAAATGGCTAAGATAGTCAATTTTATTTTATGCGCTTTTTAACCACAATTTGTAAAAAGTATTGTGCCAAACACCTAAGATGTCTACAAACATGGTCCTCAAGTTGTTTAGAAAATAAATGCATGGAAAATATAGTCCATGGTGTGCTATGTGACACAGCAAAGATGTGGTAGGGACAATATGTGCTTCAAAAACTCAAGTGTTGGAGAGAGCACTGCTTCTGAAATTGTCAGAGCAAAAAGGGAGAGGCTTTCTCCTAGGCCTTGAAGGGAGGATCAAACTTAGAAAGAAGCACTGCCAGCAGAAAGGATAGTGTTAGGCCTGCAATGGGAGGACAGCAACTCTGGAGACCAGGAGTGGCACTGATTAGACCAGAGTGAAGGGTTTGTGTTTGGAAATGATGAGGGACCAAGTGAGTAAGTTAGCACTCATCTGATCAAGACCAAGTTACAGCTCTTAGAATTGATCTGTTATTAATTCAGTACTAATGTGTGCTCTTGAGCTTGGTGATTAGATGGCCAAATCCCTGCTGTGTGCAGGATTCATGCAAAAGGCAGAAACCGAGGCAGAGGCAGCAGTTAGGATGAACACTGCATCGTCTAGAAACCAGGGGGGAGACCTAGGCCGGAGCTGAGCATGGAGTGGAGTAAGGCGGCAAGGAAGGAAGGAGGACAGGAGGGAGGGAGGGGAGAGGGAAGGGGGGACAGAGGGAGGAGGCTGAGAAGGAAGGAGGGAGGGAGGGAGGGAGAGGAGAATTAGGAGAGGCAGCCATGGATTCTTATTAAAAACCAAACAGAGAAACAATAAAGCACTGTTCCCCAACTACTATCAGCAAGACATTATCGCCATCCAAGCACAACTAGGGTGAAAAAATGTAAAATATTCTAAAATACATCTCAGGCACTTGTACACAGCAGGAAGGTTTTGTGGGTTTGGACTTGCAATGGACCCTAAAATGTTAGCACTTAATTAGGTGAGAAATAATCAGCTTTCTCAAGAAGATTGAATTGTTCTCCTCTTAAAGCATGATAAATTACCATACTATGTGGATTATTCCCATGGACTTTTTCTGATTAGAAACTTAATATTGTTTTGAGCAGTGTAATCCAACAGGAGCATTTCTATTTGTTAAAAATTAATCACTAACTCCAAGTGAATATTAGATTGCTATCCCCAGCCCTTGTTGGCTTCATGCTACGCCAGTTAGGACAAGCACCTAAATCATTATGAGAATCCCCTCATCCCACCTTCCCCTTGTAAAGAATTGAGTTTCCTTCATAAGTGATTTTAACTAAACAGGTTTAATTACCCACTTTGTAAATCCCATCGGCATTCTATCTGCCAACTATATTAAATTGATGATCCCAAAGCAGTATTCTAATTCAGGGCATCAAAACCATTAATTATTTCTAAATAAAGATATTAAGAACACATTATGAGAAATCTTTATAGCCCCTTGGTTAAATCCAGTGGCTGACAATCTTATGTTGATAAACAGAAATAAAACAATTGCAACAGAGACTGCAGGGGCCTGGGGACCCACATAACCCAGTGAGGTTAGCTCAGCAAGTAACGCTTTTTCGCAGGAAAAGGCTGTCTTCAGATTAACATTATCTCTGAAGACAAGTACTCCTTGCACAAAGAAGCAATATAGTAATCACTACAAAATAAGTTTATTAAAATACATACACTAGACCCTCCATAGTTGACCACCTCCCTACATTGATCACCTCCTTCAGTTGAGCTAATTTTCATAGACTTGACATGCACCAAATGTACACATCAGTACAGTAGGCCTGGTTCCTTATGTTGACCACCTCTGTATGCTCACTGGTTTGTTACCGTCCCTTGGGTAGTCAACTTACAGAGGTTCTACTGTATTTATATATTATTTACATGAACATACATATTATTTCCTGCACGTATATACCTTCGGACACACAGTCATACTCCTTTTCTCTTCGTAGTAACATAGCATTTTGAAAAATATTCTAATTGTATAATTGCATTGTCAGTACAGAAATATTTCATTTGAGGGGTAACAACTTTAGAACCTGCATAACATCTTTCCTTTTGCAAAATACTCTTTGGGGGTTAGATGGCAAAGTCAGTGCTGGCATTCTCATTCCTTGGTTGGAGGAGTGTGAAGTACACCCACTGCTCATGTGTGTCCCTCTCACTGGCTGGTAATTAGTTTGTTGTCCTGATCAGGGCACAAAGCTTCTAGCAAGTGTTCCCAAAGTAGGTCCTGTCATTTTCAGCTGCTATCAACACACATGGAAAGGATGAGGGGGCCAGGCCATAGCCTTTTTCTTCTGTTAATATTGCTAGTGGCAGACATTCAGAGGTCATTTATCCATATTCATTCTCTCCTTCTTCCTAAGGATAGAACTCAGTTTTAGTGCATACATCAATGTGCCTGGTTAAATGATTACCATTTCCACCTTTTCTTGTAGTCCAAGGATATATCAGTGGAAGTTGTGGGGTGAGTTTCTGGGAAAGACACTTAAGAGAGGAATAGGAAGTTGTGTGCTGTTTGTTGTCCTCATCTTTCTTCATTTTTCTACCTGGAATGTGGTTCTGTTGACAGGAGCTTCAGCAGTCATCTTGGGCCCTGAGGCAACCTGGCTGAACATTATGTGCTGAGAGTGATAGAACAAAAAAGACTGTGGAACTCAGGATCTTGGCTGAGAATGCACAGAATTCTTCCAAGTGAAAGAAAATGAGACCCACCTTTGGGACTTTTGACCAAGGTTATTTTGAGTCTTCTATTTGTGCAGCTGATTCTAATCTTTAGTAATATAATAATTTATCCCCAAAGTTTTCTTTTGTTCCCTAAATCAACTTTTAATATGAAAAACTTATTTTGTTATGCCATAAGGTAGCATTAGGATGCAAAAGTTCTAGGTCAGGTAATTTATATACAATTGTACATTACTAAATTATCTAAGTTCCACTCAATCTCAGATTCATGTAGAACAAGTCATGTTCCAAACTAATCTGTAACGTATGACACCAAAGGATAGACTGGGCACGGTGGCTCACACCTGTAGTCCTAGCACTCTGGGAGGCTGAGGCAGGAGGATCACTTCAGGGAGACCCCTGCCTCTACTAAATATAGAAAAATTAGCTAGGTGTCATGGTGGGCACCTGTAGTCTTAGCTACCTGGGAGGCTAAAGCAGGAGGATTGCTTGAACCCAGGGGTTTGAGGTTGCTGTGAGCTAAAATTATGCCTCAGCACTCTAGCTAGGGCAACAGAGTGAGACTCTGTCTCCAAAAAAGAAGGAGGAGGAGGAGGAAGAAAGAAGAAGAAGAAACCAAAGGATGGTATTTAGTTATAACCCATCTCTTCTTCTAAGGGAGAAACTTCCGCTGGTAGGCAGACCTGCACCTGAGCTGGTGGTTTACTGCTCCTCCAGAGTAGAAACCGGAGGCGGCTGCCCTGAATATTTCCAAACCCAGAAGTTCTAATCAGTCCCTCTGAGATGCATGTCCTTTTCCCTGAAGTGAAAACTCCCAGAGAAACTAAAAACAGAAAAGGACAGAATGCTTGGGAGAGCTCCTGGGGACAAGGGGATGAGAAATAAGGTTTGTACCTGGGATTAAGCTTTAGACTTTCTCTCCTGCTGTCCATTTCTAAATCCAAATTCTTGCCTATTATAAAGATAATAATATTGATCCTCATCTTAATCCTTTATAGTGTCTGCAGTCTGTCGTTCTCATGACGCAGCAGAATTTGAGCCTGTCCTGTTTGATTTGTCAGGTATCAGATGCCCTGAGCACAGGAACAAAGTGTTTTCATTCTTTCTTGTGCCATGCTTCTAACAAAGAGAAGCTCTACTTTCAGTATCCTATTTCCGTGTGAAGTGGTATTGCTGGGAGAGCAGGGCCAGAGGATGGGTACTGTGGACAGTCAACTCATCATCATAAGACATTCCAGTCTACTCCTCTGCCACGGAGAGGCAGGCTTCAGCGACTGGGTCTTTTGCATTTGAGGCCAGGGCTACAAGTGCCCTAAGCATTAGGAAGCGGGTGTTCTATTTTAGCATTCTCCAAAATAACGCACTCAAATTTATGGTGAGAAAAACAGGGTGGGTTGCTATTGACGGTTGTCTGCGTGAATTGTTAGCACTTTCTACCTTTCAAGGAAAAGGTGACTTAGGTCACTTGTACCACTTCTCCCTGCTTTCTGAAAAGCAATAAATTGTCCACGTTTCCTCAGCTTCCCTCCTCACCCCTTACTGGGCCTGAGCCAGGTCAGCTGTATCAATACTTTGGAAGGTGTGTGGACCATTAAACCGGGAGTCAGTGGAGGCCTTTTCTCCCAGCACCTCATCAGAGCGCATAAATCACCCCTTAGGCCCTGAAAGAGAAACAGATGCCAAAAACATGTCGATTTACAAAATGTTTTCATATTTTAGGGCATTTTATTTCTTCTGCTTTTTGTGACATAAATAGCACATAACCCTGACCCCAGGATTTTTTCATAACCAGCTGTGAAATTTCACTAGCACTGGCATAAAATCAAGAGCCGAAAATAATTCACCCCAATGTTTGGAGGCTTCTGTCCTCCTCTGATGGGGCTTTGATTTGGTAATGGTTTATAAAGCCACTCTTCTTCCTGAACTGAAAAAGAACTTAAAAGAAAAATATCGAGTTTGCTAATGGGCAAGGATCCAGAAGGTATTTCTCTTGGGGTCCACTGTGTGACGGTGGTGGCGGGGGGTGGGGGATGGGGTGGGGTCAGAATATGGAAAATAAAGAGGAAACATTGTATAATACAGACTTTGGTTGCTTGGAAGTTTTGAAAGATACTTAATCAAAAATCAGTGTCCTTTTGGACTGGGGAGCTGTTATGCTCTGTGCTTTTGGAATGAGACTCCAGGCCTGACAATGACTTCGAACCACGGGCACACTTAGGGCGCAAGGCTTCCCAGCTTGGAAGATGGGATTAGAAAAGAAAAGATGGGGACAGAGATGAGCCCAGCCCTCTTTCTTTCTTTTGTTTTGTTTAAAGCAATGTTGGTGTTCATCTATTTTATTATTTAAATAATATCTTTTCCCCAGAAACTCAGTTTGCAAATATAAACAGTAAGTGCAAATGCAAAAATAGTTCTTCCTATGCTTTTTTTCTCTTACCAAGGTTCAGGGGTAATTTTACAAAACCTCCCCTTACTGGTATGCCTAATTTCCTTTAAAAGTTGACCCTCACAAAGTTGGATTAGATTATACCTGGGTGTCCATCACTCAGGCATGTACTATCTGAAAGCAATGATGTCAACTCGGCAGGTCAGGGTGGAGGCTCGGGGACACCTCAGCCCTCTGTTCACTCCAGTGACGGTGACACGCAGGGCAGAGCTCACATCTAGCACAATGTCTAAGTAGCTGTGCTCTGCTCAGGCAAGGTGACCACTCTGAGCCTCCCCTTCCCCAGCTTTGAAGATGGCCATAGCCTTTCCCTCATAAGGAAGGCAGCTGTGTCTGCTTCAACATGTGAGGTGTAAAACACCTAGTGGAGTGGCCAAACATCATGTGAGCCCAATAAACATTTGCCCTCTGGACAAAAGAAGCTGTCCTTAAGACAAAGAGAATTGACACCAGCAATTTCAGGGCAGTCCAGCTGCACTCTTGGTTCATGTTGAGGTGTATGGAGGTCTTGGAGTAAAACTAAAGCCCAGGTTCTTATATTAATGTTCCTGCAGCCTAGTTGTATGACCCACAGCAACACATTAAGCTTCTTGGAGCCTCAGTTTACTCAGCTATAAAGTGGGAATAATAGCTACAATTCCCCTGCAGATGATGAAGATTACACAAGAGAAGTTCTTTGCACCTGTGGGATGCTGTACAAATATAGATTATTATGAAGTTTGACATAGACCCAGTCCAAGCTCAGAGGAAAGGATGAAAATTATTTTCTTTAAAAAATCAAAGAAAAAAAAATCAAAGAAAGAAACAGAAGAGTGAGAGTTATATAGATGGAGTACTGGTTTGGCAGCCAAACCACAGGAGATTCTGCGGGTGGTCTCACAGTTAACTGTCATCCTCTCGGGCTCTGAAGCAATAACCCTGCTTCATCACATTGTCCCAGAGCACATGGAGTCCCATGAGGGACAGGCTGGCATAGCAGTCATGCTTTTATGCCATCCCTACTAAAGTCTTCCCAAACCATTTTTGCCCTGGTTAAAAAATATAAAGGGCCAGGTAGTGTACATTTTAGGGTTGAGAGGCTCTCATGCAACCACTCAACTCTTCCACAGTAGCAAGAAACCAGTCACAGACAATTCTAAACAAATGGGCATTGCTGTGTTCTCATACAACCTTATTTACAAAGATGGGTAGCAGCAGGCTGGGTTTGGCTTATGAACTGTAATTTGCCATACTGAATGGTACAATTTATAATTTTTTAAAAATAATCACCCAAATGTGTAACAATATGGAAATGGTAAAATATTTTATGCAGCCATTACAACTTTTTTCTGTTTTGGTGACACAGGAAAATGCTCATATGGGGAAAACAAAAACAAAAGCAAAGATAAACCCCCACAAAATGTAGATTTAGAGTGATCCCAGTGTTTTAAAGGAAGGAAAATACATATGCACGGAAAAAAATTAGAAAGAAATACACAAGGATTTTAACAGCAATGGTGGTTTTAATTTTCTTTTTTAAAACTTCTCAGGATCCAAATTTTCTATAATGGGTGTATGTTTTCTTTTTAAAATAGAACAAAAATGTTTAAAATGACATAAGTGGGCTTCTGGTGTGAACATTATTGGATAAGTCAGCATTCTCCCTTCCTTCTTGTGGAAATAATCCAAAAATTGGAACAAAAGATAAAAAGAAATCCCACCATCTTCCATTTCTGGCAAAACTGGGAGACAAATGCCATTTTTTTTTTTTAAAGGGGAAAAAACTGTCTCGGAGCTATAGAGAAGAAACTACGGAGGTGAGGAGAAAGAAGAGTCTAGAGGCAGCAGATTGCGTAAAGCTCTAAAAATAATGCACTTCTGGAGGGTGAGAGGCAGCCCTGAGGAGCTAGGGCATGCCTGTCGCCTGCAAAGAACAGTGAGCTCTGCAGCATCGGGGAGCAGCTCCAGGTGTTCTGGGCCTGAAACTTACACAATTTGGAGGTCAGTGCCTTTTAAATACAATACTGAAAGTGCAAAATTAGGCACAAACAAGAGTAATTCTTTAAGATAAGCAAAGATGCTAATAAATATAAGTTTTTAAAGTTGTGCTATTCTGTACACACCATCAAATGAAGGAAAGCGACATGATTCCAGTAACGAACTGCAACAAATTCCTTGACCCACCTCTGTAACACCTCACCTCTTCAATACTGTCTCTCCCCATTTTTTGGATGTATAGTCTTAATCACTGCTTCATAGGGTAATAATTTTTAATATGCAGGAACACTGTTCCCATGAGCTTTTTAAGGGAAATTTCTAAAAGATGTACCTCAGCCAACTGAAAGATGACTGGCGAAACCATGTCGAGAGAGCCAGTGGGGCACTCTGAATACACTTAAATGTGGATCTAATTCCACGGCAAATCTGGGTATTAGGATTTAGAAAAGGAAAAATAAATAAACTGAGGGAAAGCAGAAGGAGGGAATTAATAAAAACAACAGCAGATGTTGGTGAGTTGGAATAACTCCCTAATAGTAGAATAAATAGAACTAAAAGCTTTTGGGAGGAGTAAAATAGTTAATCTACTAGCTAACTTAATCAGGAAAAAAGGGGCAGGAATATATAATATAGTAAATACTCAGAGAAAGAAATGCTACAAGGAAATAACTATAAAATTTAAGCAAAGTAAAAGAATACAAAACTCAAGATAAATACACTTGAAAACCTAGATGGACAATTTTTTAAAAAGGTATAATTTACTTAAACTGACTCCAGAAGAAAGAGAAAATATACACAAACTAATTTCCATGGAAGGAAAGAAAGAAGAAAGATGCTAAAGAGCCTCAAAAAAGTACAGATCCAGCTGGTTTCATTTAAGATTTCCACCAAATGCCACAGAATAGAAAATCTCAAAGTTATTTAAACTATTCTAGACCATATAAATAGAATGAAAACTGTTAGCAATAATATAATACAACAAAGATTTAAAAAATGAAGTTACATTATGAACACCCTTGCAAAAATTCTAAATAAAATACTAGCAAACAGAATCCAGGACATTAGAAGAATCGTGTGTCCTAATAAGATGGTGTTTATGCAACAAGAAAAGATCACGCGAGCCCATTACAAATTGGGCAAGAGATGTGAACAAGAATTTTTCTTACAAAGATAGACTAATGGCTAACAAACACTGAAAAAATGCTCATCATCTCTGATCATCAGGGAAATGCAAATCAAAACCACAATGAAATATCACCTAACCCCGATGAGAACGGCTCATGTTGTAAAGTCCCAAAGCAACAGATGCTGGCACGGATTCAGAGAAAAAGGAACAGTCATACAACCCTGTGGGTGGAACTGTAGGCGAGCACAACCAAAGAACAAAAACAGAAACAGAGACAGTTTGATTCGCCTTATTACTAAACTGAAGAACAGAAAGTGTAATTTGACATCCATTTTGTTAGAAACAGTGAAAGGCATACGTATCGTGATGAAAAGAGAAATACAAGAAGCATCTTCAGTAAAATCAGAAATAAGACAAGGATTTAACTCTTATTTAACTTTGTACTACAGCATAGACGTAGTAGCCTATATGACTGGATAAGAAAAAGAAACCAGGCGCAAAAAAATTTGAACAGGAGGAGATAAAATGATCACTACTTGCAGATGACACGGTTATATTCCTCAAACACCCCAAAGGGAAAAAAACCTACTGAAATAATAAAAGATTTTAGGATGATAAAGTATATGAAGTTATACAGAGTCCGATAACTTTCATGTTTGCAAACAATAACCAGGTTGATGCTATCTTGGAAGAAAAGATCACATTTACAATAGCAGTGAAAATATAAAATAAGCGGATGTCAATTTAAAAAATATGAAACTCAGTTGCAAAAATCTTCAAAATATCTCTAAGCTCTAGAAGGCTCTGAAAGAACACTTGAACAAAATGGAAAGTCACTCAACATTCTTGAATTGTATACTTTTAACATGATCTTGGTGTAAGTATCAATGGTATTTTCCCTTGGAACTAGACAAATATCTACATGCAAGATTCTGTGCTGGCCTGGAGAAGGACTGCAAAAATGAGTCGAACAAATGTGTCAAAATTGTCCTAAATGACATTGCTGTGGACCTTATAAGCTGGTTGATCATTTCTTGCAGGTTGCAACTATGAAGACAGTCACAAAATCTATTATGTATATTTGGGTCAGAAAAGGTAACTGGATGTACCAATAGCAATGAAAAGGTCACTGCTGACCTTCCAGAAAACAATCTCCATAGAATAGTGGGGCTAAAAACTAGTCTGTAGCTGTGAGCAGAAGTCACTTCATTTCTACTGCGGAAAGAAAGCAGTGGAGTTACAAGGGTGTGTGAACTGATGCAAAAAGCCCATTTTGCTGCTCTCCAAACTCATAGATAAGTTAGATAAAACTCACACACACATCTCATGTAACCAAATTCAGAAGAAGAATGGGAAACCCCAAGGAGTTAGAAATAAAGAGGAAATGCAAAGTCAGAGTGTTACACTGGCATAAAGTTGAATGTCTAACCGCTGGTACCAGACCCTAAAAAAGCCTGCAGTGCGGGGATTTTAATGCAGTTTTAAAATAGTCCGCAGTTGAGACTGTAGCTGACGAGCTGAAAGGGAGCTGGACCTGAGGGGTTTTCTCAGCATAAAGCTGAATGCTTCTCGAAACTGGTGGGGAGTTACTCAATTGGTGGTGTCTTCCAAAATTTGGAAGTTAACATAAAACCTGATTCTGTAGGATCAAAAAAGGCAAATTCTACATTTTTCCACACATGATTCTTTAGAACTCAGCGTTCTCTCCATGAAAAGGACTCCTGCTGAACTAGCTCACACTCCAAAATTGCAAAGCCTGGGAGAAATGCCCCACCAGGAGCCAGCATCAGCATTCACAACAAGCAAAGGAATTCCCACACAGGAACTGCAGATAAGAAGCCTATCTGACAGGGGCCTTTAAAACTATTTCAGGGGCTCAACTGCAACTTGAACTTTACCTAACAAATGCAAACAATGCAACCTAATCATCTGTACCTCTCATATTAATCTGAAATAATTTTTTTAAAAAAGTATTTCTAAAATGTATGCAGAGATAAACAAAAGAGGGGGGGGGGATAAAAACAAACACCAGAAAAGATACTTGGCATCTGGGCGGCAGACAAATAGTTCCAGCAAAAGTTTCAGTAAGATGTGAGCAATACCTTCATGCCATAACCAAAGTGAAAAAGTGAGGGGGAAAATGAACACTTGCCAAGAGCTAATTATGACAAGGCACTACCCCCCACATAACTTCCTCATTTAATTCACATAATAACAATCCTGTGGAGTAAAATAATTATTCCCATTTTTTAAATTAAGTTTTGGAAAACTTCACTTTCCCAAGGTCACCGAATGGGAATTGGAACCCCAAACCAGTAAAGAAGAAGAACCACAGGTGTTAAAGAAAAAAACGGAGGCTTAACATCTCCAAGGAGGCAAGAGAGAGCTAAAGAACGTTTGACTTTAAAGAAAGATGGGTGTCACATCAGCTCTGACTCTGAGAAAAAGAAGTATTTTGAGATAGAGGGAAGGATGTATAAGAGTGATCAAGACTACGGTATCATGTAAAATATAAAACTTCAAATGTCCCCAAACCGAAATCACCTCTTACTCACACAGTTATTTTAGTAGGAGAAGAAAAAACGATCTGACTTCAATTTGCTCAGCATTTATTTTCTAAAAATGGATGTATGTCACAAGGAATTACTGTGAAAGGAGAGCTATTCCTGCTCAGAAATTTTTTAATCATGAAGTGGTATTTGACAATGTAATTTATTTTCGAGCCTGAAAAATAAACATGTCACCAAGCTGTCGTCATAACTGAGTATGACCACCAAAAAAAAAAAAAAAAAAAAAAGGTATGTCCTGCTAAAACAGATGCCCACTCATTTTATAGGAATAACACCAAAGTCTATACCAATAAATATCTGTCATTCTATGAAGGGAACTGTGAAATAACGTCCACAGCTTTACTCTGGGTGTTTTTCTTAAGATCTAGGGGACCTTTGACTAGTTGCCTGGGCTGTGGTCTTTTCAAGCAAGAGAAAGAATCTAGGGTCTGTAAGCACCGCTGCCTCCAAATTCCACTTTGCTCAAGCCTCTTTCTGCCTAGCAAGGCTGCTAACATCAACTGATCTGGCAACGGTGAGCTCGGTTTTCTCTTAATGATCTCAAAATATTTTAAAGTATTTAATGATCTCTTAATAATCATTTAATGATTCTCTTAATGATCTCAAAATATTTAAAGTATTAAGTTCCTCTTCTACCCCTGGATGACAATAATGTGATGCCAAAAATAGTCAGTGATGGTAAACTGTATCTCCACCCAGGGAGGAAAATGAAGTACAGAACAATTCCTTAGGGGGTTTCTAGTTTAACCTTCTCGGTTTAGGAAAGAGGCTCAGAGGCCCAGAGATGAAGAGAGAGATGGCCATTAGGAGCAGAGCTTGGCCTAGAACTCACATCCTCTGGTTCCTCACCCATGCTCCATAGCATCCTGATGGCCAGGTCAGCTGAGCAACAGCACAGCAGAAATACATACACAGATGTGAGCCAGTGAGGCCTAGAAAAAGCCATTAACATTAATGGAGTTAGCAGGAGCAGCGGTAGAGGTTACTCATTAAACACCCTTCCTCCGCCGGGTCCTCTTTCTTCCAAACCTAGAAACACTAGCTTTTAGAGGAGCTGGGGCAAGGAGTGGAGAAATGGCATATCTGAAGACACAGAGTAGTTTAAATGTTCATGGAAGGTCACCAAGCTAGTCGGCAACAGGCAGGAGAAAAACAGAGGATGTGACCGGACGCCTGTGTCTCAGAAGGTGAGATGTCTTAAGTGAACTCAACGAGAATACTTTTTTTTTTTTTTGGAGACAGAGTCTTAAGCTTGGTAGAGTGCCGTAGTGTCACAGCTCACAGCAACCTCACACTCTTGGGCTTAGGCAATTCTCTTGCCTCAGCCTCCCAGTAGCTGGGACTACAGGTGCCTGCCACAAGGCCTGGCTATTTTTTGGTTGCAGTTGTCATTGTTATTTAGCTGGCCTGGACCAGGCTTGAACCCTCCAGCCTCGGTGTATGTGGCTGGTGCCCTACTCACTGAGCTATGGGTGACACCTGAGGATACATTTTTAATTAAGTCAGAAATCCATTCTTTTATATTCAATGCTTCTAAAAAGCTTTGGAAAGGAAACCTTGACTATGCTTGTTTTCACTCTGTGTTCCACGGGGACAGGGACAGACCATCTCACATTCCTGAGGCCGTTTCTCATCTGCAAATTGGGGCTAATGAACTCACAGTTCCACCAACCTCAGAGAGTTGAAAGGGAGTCACATAAGGCAAAAAGGTGTGCTTAAAGGATGAGGGAGAGGAGAATTTTTATACTGATGACGTTACCCCTGATGAGAGCTCAGCTTAAGAACTCTGCTGCAGGGTAAGACAGACCTGGTATAAAAGCCCGGCTGTGGGCAAACTAAACTTTGGATTCCTCAAATTTAAATTTGGAATAATAATAATATTTATCTCATTGGAAAAACAGTTTAAGAAGAGACCCAGGGCCAGTTTACTCTTCTGATGTTACACGGAAACAATAGCACGTGGGCCTCTGTGAAAGCTAATTTAGAAAAGTAGAACCATTCTCTGCGGACGTTCCTCATGATTAAACTATGCCGCCACTGGAGTCAGTAAAATCAGCCGATGGAAGTTCCCTGGTTGGTCAGAGCATTAAGAATTTCGTAGGAAAATGTTCCAAAAGTTTCCTTTTGGGACTATACTATTGCTTCCATCTCAGTTGCAAATCCTGAGGAAGCCTGGTTTAGAGAAATGCTGGCTGGTGGACTCGCGTGAAACCCACAACACCCACACACACATTTGAAAAGCCCTTCACTGTTAACAGAGTACTTTCTCATTTGTTGTTCATGACCATATGACAGGAAAAATGGGTGCTGTCTCCACCAAGGAAAGAAAACGAAGCTGTGAAATTTCAAGTTCAAAGTTACTTCCATAAGTAAACTGCCAACCAGTGGAATGTTCTTCTCATGACATATCACTGCCTCTCCACGTGACCAAGTTTCAGACCATCACTCTCACTGAAATAAAACGTCCAGTCAGAAACCAAGTATGCTTCAGGAGGAGGAATCATCTTTTACCTATTATGATACTAACACATGCAGATTAAAATTCAAATAAGGTGCAAACCACACATTTACATATGTTCACACCTCTGAGGTTTGGGGGGAATTAAGAAGAAAGTCCTCGTGAAGAATTGAGGTACTGGATCCTGTGTAACCAGTCTGAGGGACTCGAGCCTGGAGTCAGCCACGCTTGGCCTATGCCTCTCTGTCCTCTGTGTTCCTGGATGATGCCTTTATTTTATTAATTAAATATTAAAGAGAATTCTTTAATATTTTTTATTCCTATTACATGAGATACTACTTATTGGCAATCTCAACGCATATTCTTCACCACTTTCTTTTCTGATGGTGATGATCAATGAGTTATAAATTGAACTCTGCGATAGGAGGAGTGCGCAGCAGTTATGGGGAACATAAGCTTTCCTCTTAAAAGTTACAGTACTGTCCCTTCCATCTTTCTCTCTGCCTTAAAATTGAATATAATGGTTGGAGGAACCCTCTCGTTACCATCCATGAAAGGCCAAGAGAATCAGTAGGGTGATACCGTTGTTAAACCCCAGAGCCAACTTCGATTAGTGCCTACTTCTAGACTTCTTGTCATGACAGGAAAATAAATCCCTCTTGGTTTCAGCTACTATGGTTTGGTTACTATTACTTGAAACTAAGCACATGGATGGGACTATGGTCAGAAAAAGAGGGATTAATTTTTTGTCCCATGTTTTCTAAGTTGGCTCTACACCCTGATGTTGGACTTTAGGAAAGGCATTCATGATTGGGGCCGGTTTGTCTAAAAGGTTGGGTTTTTTGAGCGCTGGTTGAAAACACATCAGGACTCTCTACCTTTTTGATATTCATTTTTGGGGAGTTCATTCAAAACATTCATTTGTTAGAAACCACAGTATGCTCATAAATGTCTGCAGAATGGATGATCGGCGCGATGAGGTGCGAAAACAACACAGTGGCCAACGGACATAATGAAATGATTGTTCTATCCACTGTGAGCATTGAGGCAGCCTTTTTCGTGCTTCTTTCCTTTTTTTGATCCATTTTTTATTAGGCAATTAAAACTCAATAAACAAATGAAAAGGAGAAAGAGGCTAAAATAGGAAGAGGAACAAAAAGGGAGAAAAGGATAGAAAGAGGAGATAAAAAAATAAAAGAAAGTCAAGGAAAAAGCTTTGTCTTCTCTCCGGCTGTACATGCGCAGGAAAGTCATTCTCCATTGTATCGCCCTGTGAAATTCAGGGAAGGTGTTTAACCACTTAGAAAAATCCTTGCAGTTCTATGAAAGGAGGAATCTATTTGTATTTTCAAACTTTAATATCTTTTTTTTTTTTTTAATTTCCTATTCCCAGGAATTCTTGAGGTAACATACACATATCCAAACATACACAAGACACACATGTGTATACACACATGAATAAGAAGGAAAGACTCAGGTTTTATATAAAGCTAAGAGGTATCTATTAGTACTTTCCATACAAACCTAATAATAAGGTATTCCAAACACATCAGATTCCCTTATCCTGGATCTTTGAGGACGAATCTTTTTAGTTCGCAAAGTCTAAAGATTACATTTAAAGCTGATGTTTGTCATTGTATAGACTTTTTTTTTTTCTCTCAATCAAATACAGGTTTTCTGTTTTGTTTTTGGCTTAGGAAGCATCTTCCTTTTTCTTCTCCCCAAAACAACTGTTTTGTTTTTAAATATGTGTCACAAGGGTAGTCTGGACACCTGTGTACAAGTCAAACTGTATGTACCTTTTTTTTTTTATTTTGGCTTTTTAAAATTATTACTATTAAATCATAGCTGTGTACATTAATGTGATCATGGGTTACCATACACTGGTTTTGTAGACCGTTTGACACATTTTCATCACACTGGTTAACATAGCCTTTCTGGCATTTTCTTAGTTATTGTGTTAAGACATTTACATTCTACATTTACTAAATTTCACATGTACCCTTGTAAGATGCACTGCAGGTGTAATCCCACCAATCACCCTCCCTCTGCCCCCCTCCCCCCTTCCTCTACTCCTCCTTCCCCCTATTCTTAGGTTATAACTGGGTTATAGCTTTCATGTGAAAGCCATAAATTAGTTTCATAGTAGGGCTGAGTACATTGGATACTTTTTCTTCCATTCTTGAGATACTTTAGTAAGAAGAATATGTTTCAGCTC
>CAUYPK010030657.1:0-18027 GCA_963574355.1 Loris lydekkerianus
ATCCCTTGTTCTTTTCTTGCTAATGCGTTTGAGTTCTCTGTGGATTCTGGTTATTAAACCTTTGTCAGAGACATAACCTGCAAATATCTTCTCCCATTCTGAGGGCTGTCTGCTTGCTTTACTACGTTCTTGGCTGTGCAGAAGCTTTTTAGTTTGATCAAGTCCCAGTAGTGTATTTTTGAAGCTGCTTCAATTCCCCGGGGGGTCCTCCTCATAAAGTACTCACCCAGACCGATTTCTTCAAGGGTTTTCCCTTCACTCTCTTTTAGTATTTTTATAGTTTCATTTCTTAAGTTTAAATCTTTAATCCAGTGAGAGTCTATCTTAGTTAATGGTGAAAGGTGTGGGTCCAGTTTTAGTCTTCTGCAGGTTGCCAGTCAGTTCACCCAGCACCATTTGTTAAATAGGGAATATTTTCCCCACTGAATATTTTTAATTGGCTTGTCAAAAATTAAATAACGGTAAGTAGCTGGGTTCATCTCTTGGTTCTCTATTCTGTTCCAAGCATCTAATTCTCTATTTTTGTGCCAATACCATGCTGTTTTGATCACTATTGATTTGTAGTATAGTCTGAGGTCTGGTAGTTTATGTCACCCCTGTTTTTCTACTTTACTCCAGCCTTTGGTCTTGTAAATTTCTGTTCTGTTGTCTCCTAAGACTAGAACTTGTCAAGACTGTGTCAGAGAAGATTGTTAGTGGACTGGAAGACTATGATGACTAGCCACACTTGGTAGGGGAGTACTCTAGGTTGGTCAGGTAGAGTCCATGCTATAATATACTGTACTTAAAATTAATAATAACCATAATTATGATTATGGAAGATGTTGGTCAGTGAACATAAAATTTCAGTTAGATAGGAGGGACAAGTTCAAGAGTTCTACTGCATAGCATTGTGACTAAGGTGAATAACAAGATTTTGCATACTTGAAAATGGCTAAGAGAGAAGATTTTAAGTGTTCTCACCACAGAAATGCTGTGTGAGGTAATGGCAAATGGCTTGATTTAGCCATTCCATAATGTATGTCAATACATCACATTGTACACCAGAAATGTATAAAATTTTTGCTTATTGATTAAAAATATATATTCTTAACAGCAAATTATTCTATAGTGCTCACTCTGTGTTTACTCATTTCATGCTCACATGCTTTAAGACTGTAACAGTCTTAAAGAAGCAGGTTCTGTTTTACTCCATTTTTCTGATGAGAAAACAGGTTCAGAGAGGTAAAATAGCTTGATGTGTAGACCCAGCAGATTTGGTACAGTTGAACCCAGAGCATCTCTTTACTACTCAACTATCCTGCTTCTCTGACTTATAATGGTAGATCAGTGGGGGTGGAGATCCCAGATGCAGACAGGTGATTAGAGTTAGAGGCTGGCAAACTGAAAAAACGATAGGATTCCTGGATTCCACAGAGTAAGAAGCCCAGGACCGAGTGGCCATTCTAAAACCAGCTCTGCAAGGAAAACTTTGTCTAACACAGACCTCTCTGAGCACCTGTCTTTCCAAATAGGTCAGAAAAACAATGGCTCCCAATCAAGAGTTCACAGATCTTAACTTTGAAACTTTTCTAAAAGTTTGGGTTACTATGGGGTTACATATGATTAGGTTACACTGTTTGCATTTGTAAGATAAAGTCCTAGTTGTAGTTGTGACCTTCACCCAGGAAGTGTGCCATTTACCTGTGCATTGTCCCTGGGTACTTTCCGAACCTCCTGTTCTTAAATTTAATTGAGTTTTTATCTCATGTGTGCATGTTGTTAATCTACAGTTTTAACTTAGCATTGAGTACATAGGATTCTTGTTTTTCCATTCTTGTAAAGTAACTTGGAAACTCCTCAACTTCTTGAGAATAAAGCTTGTTTTAATGGCGATTAGTATCTAAGAGTGCTTTGTGCTTGGTCAGTACATAGTAAATGCTTGTGGGATGTAGAATGGGAAAAAATAACAGCTAGTATTTAATGAGCGATTACCAAGTGCCAGGCACTCTTATAAGGACTTTCCACGTATTATCTTATGTAATATTCACAATATCCCCAGAAGGCATAATTATTACTACCATTCTCATTGCACACATAAGGAATTTGAGGCACCAAAGACTAAATAACTTTCTCAAGGTCACACAGGGGATGTTTTCAGTGTCCAGTCGCTTAACCACCATGCTGTGCTGTTTTTCCAAGTCAAAAGAAAGAGAAGGCGTAAGATAAGAGGAATAAAAAAACTCCTCAGGCTGCCCATTCTGGACCAACAGCTCTGTACCAGGATAGGAGTAGGGAATTCCAACTACATTTTGGGGGAGAAAGACACAATAATAGCAGATGAATTTTATGTCCCTGACAGCTGTCGAACTGAGTGCTTTTAGACCTCCAAGCTTCCCAAGGAGGAAGGTACCGCTATTACTGCCATTTTGCAGAAGAAACCAATGCATAGAGAGGTTAAGTAATTTGTTCAAGGTCACCCAAACCAGTAAGTGATAGAACTGGAATTTGAACCCAGGCAATCTGGCTTCTGACTCTGGGCTCCTAACCATTTTGTTATAATGCCTTGAGTCTCTTTAGCATCAAAAAAGAGACCAGATAGCCCACAGATAACTACAGCTGTTACTTTAGACTAGACCATCTTAGAAGGAAGTTAGGCCTTTCTGCTTTTCCATAAGCAACTAGACAATATCTCATTCTTTTACAAGAAAATCCAAACCTGGAGAAGTGTATTTTAGCTGAGAATCAGTGTGGAGGACTCATTGCCCAATCCTGGCAGACAAAGACAAACAGAGCAGTCTGTGTGAGCCTGTGGATCCTCCAGCCCCAAGCAGTGTTCACTGTTCTCTTGGCCTCCTTTTCTTCTCTGCTGCTTCTGTCTGGTGTGACTCTTTGGCCCTCATGTGGTGATACAGAGAAGTTCAGTTGTTTTCCTCTCTGATTATCACAGGGTAACTTTTACCTGAAAGCAAAAGGCTTGTGATGAAGACACAAAAAGGGGTGGCTAATGCCTGTAATCCTACTACTCTGGGAGGCCAAAGCAAGTGAATTGCCTCACAGGTTTGAGACTAGCCAGAACAAGAGTGAGACTCCCCCACCTCTAAAAATAGCCAGGCCTTGTGGCGGGTGTCTGTAGTCCCAGCTACTTGGGAGGCTGAGGCAAGTGAATCGCTTGACCCTCAAAAGTCTGAGATTGCTGTGACTCTACCAGGAGCAACAAAGTGAGATTCTGTCTCAAAAATAAAACAAACAAACAAACAAAGATGGAATCCTAGTGGCTAATAGGATTTACATCTTCCTTCTCCTGCCAGAGAAAAGCGGTGCCTTCTTCCCCATCAAAAGTTATCCAGATGAACATACGGTTAAGGATAATTCTCCAAGAAGAAAACTGTGTTGTTTATAAGCTCATTTTAATTATTGTCTTGGTGTTTCCAGTAACTGCTGTCTTCTGTGTGAATAGGTTATAGATATTCTCCTAGGCAATGAGAATATAGATATTCTCCGAGGCAATAAGGAAGAAAGGAAATCAGCTATGTAAGAGATTCACAGCCTGTGCCAGAGAGGCATTTTTGTTTGTTAAATTCAGGTTTCAAAGTAAATAGTGGAATCCATACATGGTTTTGAAATTAGTGGCCCTAACTAGGCAGTAACCAAGAGGCTGGATACATTGCCCTGGTTTATGGGGGTCCCAGATTCGTGGTGGTGCACTATTTTTGTGTCTATTTAATAGAGATTGTTAATGAGCCTAGAATTGCGGGATTGGTTTTTAGGTGAGTCATTTGTAGATGACAGGAGGTGAGCATCAAATAAATATCTTTAGTCAGGGTTAGTTTATCAAGGTTGGGAAGTCCTGTACACTTGTGTAGTGATTTGACTCACTAAACTTTTATGTATATTATCTAACTTTTATCACCACCACAATCCTAAAAGAAGTAAATACAGCTATACGAAAAACACCAAAGAATAAAAACTGAAGGATGTTTTCACTTGTCCATTATTCTGCAGATATGGGGTAAAATCCAGGCTTCCTCCTTCCAAGACAAACATTCTTTCCCTTCTATATTGGGATACTTTGGGTTGAAAGGAAGAGAAAACCTAATTTAAAATGATTTAAAAAGAGGATTCATAATTTCACATTAAGGAAGTCCCCAAGAGTGGTTCTGGTGTTGATTAATTCAGCAGCTGATGGTTGCCACCCAAAAGAATCCAGGCTTGTTCCATCTACTTTCCGGTGCTGTCCCCTAGTGGTCACATGATGGCTATGGCAGGTCCAGGTATCATAATGTCACACACCACTTTCCAAAAGCAAAAAAAAAAAAAAAAGAAGAAAGAAAAGAAAAAGAATTCTTCTTCCGGATTGCACTAATGTACACAGCTATGATTTAACAATAAAAAAAAAAAAAGAATTCTTCTTCTGGAATACATCCA
The DNA here is from genome assembly GCA_963574355.1 of Loris lydekkerianus. Lineage (NCBI taxonomy): Eukaryota > Metazoa > Chordata > Mammalia > Primates > Lorisidae > Loris > Loris lydekkerianus. The sequence continues at coordinate 4,408 of CAUYPK010030657.1, forward strand.
ATAGCAGCAAGACAATTGTTTTCATAAACAATTCTCATTAAACTTCTGGACCCTAATATTCTCATATTCTTTCTCCTTTATGAAAACTCACTTGGACATATTTCTTCATTCACTTACTCTTTCAATAAATATTTATTACCTACTATCTTTTTATTAGGACACTGATAGAATAAACTTGCCCTGCCCAGGCAGGGTCAGGTTCCTTTCCCTCTCAGGAAATAGGAATGCCACCAATCCCGGTGGTCCTAACCCTTTAAATTCCTGTCCCCCATAGCCCATGTGTGGATTTCTCCCTAGTCAGGAATCTTACCCCACTTGCACTCTAGGTGAAATAAAAGCCACTTAATTGCATGAATTGCATGTCTGTTTTCCTTTTGTCTCGCATCTCGGAATGATTTTATCCTTGGGTCCAGAACCTTTCATCCACAATAGTGAGCAAGTTATAATCCTTGACTTTGAGGGACTCGTCTTCTGCTAAGGGAAAATGATTTGTGAACTGATAAGTTCAATGTGGTGGGTATGGCTCTGTTGTTTCATAAACAGTGTTGTCTATGAAGTCGAATAAATACCTGGAAGAGTAGAAATGAAGTCAACTTTTCCCCGGGGAATTAGAGAATTTTTCATGCATGAGAGACTGTTTGACCTGTTTTCTTAAATCATGACTCGTTTAAGATAAAGATAGTAGAAGAAAAAAGCAGGCAAGGAGAAGGGTGAGTTCAAAGACACAGAGGTGGGAAAGGGCAGTGAGCAAGAAGGAGGCAAGAGGCAGACTGTCTGAAGACACAGCTGCACAGGGAGGTTGGAGAGAGAGTGTGCAAGGTTTTGGGAGTCAGGCTGAGGATGAATGAAAAATTTTGGAAATGCTTTTAACTGGGAGTAATCATTGTATTCCCTTTACCAAGGGGGTCATACAGGATAATGTGAACTAATGAATAAATTTCTAAGCTAAAATATTGGTATTAGTTCTAGATGAGGCTTGAAAAGAAAGCTTCCTGAACCTATCAGATACCATTTAGGTTGGAATCTATTTTATCTCTAATTCATCTATCTTGATTATAATGAGCCGTTAAGAGATGAAAAATACGTTGTTTAGTAAAAAGAAGGGTCAGAAAATCTGGGTTTGAATTACTGACATATTTAATATCTGTGTTGGTGCTGGGTGATTACCTAACTTCTCTGAACTTACATTTTTCCTTCTGCAAAAGATAATATCTGACTTACAATATTAGAAGGATTAAATGAGATAACCTCATCATTCAACAAATATTTATTAAGCATCTGTTATATGTAAAGCACTGTGCTAGGTATGAGACATCAAATCACTATAAAGCTTACAAAATAAATAGAAAAATATTAATGAAGAAATTGTAATATATGTATATAGGGGAGCAGACTTGGGAGTGTAAACTTGTTGAGGATTCAGGAAAGACCTCTTGGAAGAAATGCCACTTGGGTTAAAGCCTGAAAAGAAAGTGAGAATTAGCCCAATAAATGGGGTAGGATGGAAATTCTTACAGCTAAAGGAAACAAGGTGTGAGACATGAGACAAAGTTATCTTTAAGAATCTGAGAACATTGAATTATGGCTAGAGTGCAAAATGAGAAGGGAAATAGAAAAAAATGACCTTACCAAGGTTATAAAATTACTCCTAAACTATGATAACAACACTATTATGACGATCAACATTTATTGAGAGCTTATGATATTGTAAGCATGCACCATGCTGTGTGTTGTCTTTAAGTAAGAGTCATAAACCCTCACACCAGCCTTACCTCCAAACTACAATGACATTTTTTTTGGTTGCAGCCATCATTGTTGTTTGGCAGCCCTGTGCTGGATTCGAACCCACCAGCTCAGGTGTATGTGGCTGGCACCCTAGCGTCTTGAGCCACAGGCGCCGAGCCTACCATGACATTTTTTAACCTGCTGGGAGTCACTGTGCTTTCTCCAGAAAGCCTTACTATGTGAGTAATGAACATTTCCATACCCTCTCAGTTGTAGATAAGACATCATTAGTCTCAATATCTGAACCAGATTTTGAGTGGAGGTCCATCCCACTTTTGCATAGTGATCGCAACCTTGCCTTATTTAAAGTTCACAGTAACCCTATGAAGTAAGTGCTAGAATTATCCCTAGATAATGAAACTAAGACATTAACTTGTCTGAAGTCACATTATTATGGCTGGGCACAGTGGCTCATGCCTATAATCCTAGCATTCTGGGAGGCCAAGGTGGGTGGATTGTTTGAGCTCGGGAATTTGAGACCAGCCTGAGCAAGAGAAAGACCCCATCTCTACTAAAAATAGAAAAATTCACCCAGGTGTTGGTGGGTGCCTGTAGACTCAGCTATAAGGGAGGCTGAGGCAAGCAGATCACTTGAGCCTTGGAGTTTGAGGTTGTTATGAGCTCTGATGCTGCAGCACTCTAGCCTGGGACAAGAGAGTGAGATTCTGTCTCCAAAAAAAAAAAAAAAAAAAGAAAGAAAGAAAAGTAAAAAATTTGGTCCCAGGTTCCTTCCCTAGCAGAAAAAAGAATAAAACAGTAAAAATATTTCAAATAACCTAGTAATACATCTTAAGGAATTAGAAAAACAAAAACAAGCCAAACCTCAAATTAATAGAAGCAATGAGGACAATATTACTGGAAGCTACTGTTAAAGAAATGACTTATATGCAGCAAGCAGAGATGAAAATATGGAAAAGAAAAAGAAGAGACAAGAAAATAGAATGAGAAGTATTGTCATACATCTGATGAAAAACACAGGTTTTTTTTTTATAATCTCAGAATGTTAGGACTTTCAAACTATAATTCAAAACCAGAGGACATAAAATAAATGCACCAAAACAAAGTCAGATAAATTACCAGTTTGGAAAATATATTTGCAATTCATAGCATATACAAAGGGCTAATTTTTAATACAAGCTGTTCCTGAGTTACAAATATTCAATTTACATTACAACTCATACAAATGGAGGCTATTAAGGTAAGTCTCTGAGTTGCAAACATCCCACTGATATACAACTTGCACTTATGAACAGAGGCTATTACAGATATACAGGCAATAGGTATACCTGTTCCAATTTACATACAAATTCAACTTAAGAACAAACTTGGCTCAGGGCTGGTGGGTTCAAACCTGGCCCGGGCCTGCTAAACAACAACAAAATAGCCAGGCATTGTGGTGGGCACCTGTAGTCCCAGCTACTTGGGAGGCTGAAGCAAGAGAATCGTTTAAGCCCAAGAAGAGAACACTCTTACACTGCTGGTGTGACTGCAAACTAATACAACCTTTTTGGAAGGCAGTATGGAGAGCCCTTAAAGAACTCAAGCTAGACCTCCCATTTGATCCTGCCATCCCATTGCTGGGCATCTATCCAGAAGAAAAAATTCTTTTACCACAAGGACACTTGTACTGGACTGTTTATCACAGTTCAATTTATAATCGCCAAAATGTGGAAACAGCCTAAAGGCCCACCAACCCAGGAATGGATTAACAAGCTATGGTATATGTATTCCATGGAATACTATTCAGCCACTAAAAATGACGGAGACTTCACATCCTTTGTATTAACCTGGATGGACGTGGAACACATTATTCTTAGTAAAGCAACACAAGAATGGAGAAATAAAAATCCTCTGTACTCAATTCTGATATGAGGGCAATTAAGGTCCTACTACACAGTGTGGGAGAGCTGTGAAAGGGAAGAACGGAAGGGGTGCAGTGTCGGGGGGGTGGTACACCTTTTGGGGGAGGGACACAAATATAAGAGGGTCCTTATCTAACAAAAGCAATCAATGAAACCTGGTTCTGTGTACCCTCAATGAACCCCCAACAATTAAAAAAAAAAAAGAAAAGAAAAAGGAAAAGAGTTTGAGGTTGCTTGAGCTGTGATGCCACAGAACTCTACTGAGGATGACAGTGAGACTGTCACAAAACAAAACAAAACAAAACAAAACAAAACAAAACAAAACAAAACAAAACAGAGCAAGCTTACAGAATCTATCTTATTCATAACATGGGGACTAGCTAAATTAAGACACCAGAAGAAAATGGGTAAAGTAAGTTTTGAAAAGTTAACAAAAAAGGAAATAGATGGTCGTTGAACAAATTTAAAAGATGCTGAATTCCACTCATATAATAAGTAGCATTTATTCAATACTTTCTTTGTGCCAGGATCTGTGCTTTACAATCCCACAACAATGCTTTATTGAAATAGGCCCCCTTGTTATCTCCTTTTTATAAATGAGGAAACTGAACCATGAAGAAGTTAAGACTATTTCCCAAATATATTTAGCTAGTAGATGGTAAAATGAGGATTCAAACTCAGGCAGCCTGACCCCAAACACCACCGCTATTCCATATTGTCTCTTAGTATTAATATTCTAAAATATAGTGGCTCAGCATCTGTAGCACAGTGGTTACAGCGCCGGCCACATGCACTGAGGCTGGCAGGTTTGAACCTGGCCCGGGCCAGCTAAATAACAATGACAACTGCAACAACAACAACAAAGAATAGCTGGGTGTTGTGGCAGGTGCCTATACTCCCAGCTACTTGGGAGGCTGAGGCAAGAGAATCACTTAAGCCAAGGAGTTTGAGATTGCTGTGACCTGTGATGCCATTGCACTCTACCAGGGGTAACATAGTGAGATTCTGTTTTAAAAAAAAAATTAACATATAGTAAGATATGTTAAGTTTGATTCTCATATAAACAAAGATAAAAAGCTTGATATATATTGGTGAAGATCCAGAGAAATAGGCATTCTTATAGATTGTTTGAGCTCCATGGAGAAAATCTCAGCATAATTTATAAGTGATTGCTACCCCTGTGATTTTTGTTTTCCTTAACATCTAGAAATGGAACCTAAGTATGTGGTGGTGGTGGTGTTGATGAGTTCTGTTCTTTGCAAAAAGACTGAGACCGTTGGTTTAAGGGAAGTATTTCATAAGAGTTGGGCAATGACTGGTAGGTGTCTCACAGTCCACAGTCCTTTTTTTTCCGTCTCTCTCTGTGTGTGTGTGTGTGTGTGTGTGTGTGTGTGTGTGTGTGTGTTCTTTTTATTTTGAGACAGGAGTTTCACTCTGTTATCCTGGGTAGAGTGCCATGGCATCATCATATCTCACAGCAACCTCAAATTTTTGGGCTCAAGTGATCCTCTTACCTTAAGCCTCCCGAGTAGCCAGGATTACAGGCACTTGCCATGATGCTTGGCTAATTTTTCTATTTTTAGTAGGGACAGGGTCTCAGTCTTGTTCAGGCTGGTCTCAAACTCCTGAGCTCAAGCCATCCACAAGCCTCAGCCTCCTAGAGTGCTAGGACCACAGACATGAGCCACTGCACCTGGCCCAGTCCACAGCTCTTGATGGTCTGAGCCACATTTAGTCTCCAAACTTCTCCAAGACATCCTCTAGACTTCAACTCCCAGTCTTCCTTAAAATCCTGATCAGATAGGGTTTGACATCCTACCAGGCTAGTGGACAGCCTGATTTGTGAGCATTGCAATAGGAAAGTCTGGCAGAAGAAGCAGCAGCAGAAGATGGGCTCCCTGTGATATGCCAGTCAGCATGAGACTGGGATTTTGAGGTCATTTCTTCTTGGCCTTCACATGTGAATCATGCTTATGAAGCCAAACTTTGGGTGTTTTCTTCCAGGCCCATTATGTACTCAGTTGCCCATTCATCCAGCAAGTTTCCAACCTAAATAAGTGGTACTCAAAAAATACTTGTTTAGTGAATGAATGAATGGGTCTTAAACTATATCACACCCTCACTCCTAGCTGCTGATAATACTTGATCTTCTGCCCCTAAACCTATATATTATGAAGTGGAAGTCATATTTTATTTTACTCTCTCCTTTTCACTTCTAGAGAATTTATCTCTTAAAACCATATTCCCAAAAGACCCAATAAGGGTCATTGCTTTCCTGTTGGCTGAATCAGTGTGTGCATGTGGGGTACATGTTCTCTTTTTCCAGATACAAGATGGCTCAAATATTGGTAGAGGCTTTTTATATATAGCACTCTGGACTTGCAGAGATTGTCAGGCAACAATTTTGGAAAGTAGTTTGTAGGATTTCTTCCTCAAATGCATTTTACCTCTTCTAGTAGAACCTGCTTCTAAAATTTTTATGTGCTACCACAAGATGGCGATAGAGAATCAAAGTTGTATTATATGTATTTTTTTTTTTTTGAGTGTCTGTTGTGATATTTATCGCACAGATGGTTAACTTTTTTTTTTAGAGAGAGATAGAGTCTTACTTTGTCACCCTTGGTAGAGGGCCGTGGCATCACAGCTCACAGCAACCTCCAACTCCTGGGCTTAGGCGATTCTCTTGCTTCAGCCTCCTGAGTAGCTGGGACTATAGGCGCCTGCCACAACACCCAGGTATTTTTTTGTTGCAGTTTGGCAGGGGTTGGGTTTGAACCCACCACCCTTGGTATATGGGGCCGGCACCCTACTCACTGAGCCACAGGTGCCGCCAGATGGTTAACTTTTTAATCTTTTTAAATTTTATTTGTTATTTAACCACAGCTGTGTTCATTAATGCAATCATGGGGCACCATGCACTGGTTTTATATACAATTTGAAATATTCTCATCAAACTGGTCAACATAGCCTTCCTGGCATTTTCTTAGTTATAACTAGCTCACTAACTTTTTACTTATCAGTTCCATTACCCACTGTATACAGCAGATATTATCATTACATTTGAGGAAACTGAGGCTCAGAAATATTTTTCTCTTTTTTTTAAAGACAGGGTCTCACCTGGAGCTAGCTTGGTCCTTTCAGTAGAGTGCTGTGTCATCACAGTTCACAGCCACCTCAAACTTTTGGGCTTAAGTGATTCTCTTGCTTCAGCCTCCCGAGTAGCTGGAACTACAGGCACCCACCAAGTTGCCCTGCTATTTTTTTGAGATGGAGTGTCACTCTTCCTCAGGCTGATCTCGAGTCTGTGAGCCACCTGCTGTGGCCTCCCAGAATGCTAGGATTACAGGCATGAGCCACCGTGCCTGGCCTGAGGCTCAGAAATTTTAAGCAACTGGTCCAATATCTCAAATATTTTAAGTCGAAGATTCTCAGGCATGTAATCAAAAATTTCAAAGATATTTTTCTTAAAATACCTTTAAGGGATTTTATTACTAAGTTAAGACATATAATTGCCATGTTATCCAGGAACCTCACTCCTATGAATTTGCCTATGAGAAATAAAAATATTAAGTCCACATAAAGACCTATATACAAGTATTTGTAGCAACTATTTTTCATAATAGTCCAAAATGGAAGCAACCCAAATGTCCATGAACTTGTGAATAGATAAATAGATTATGGCATATTCAACTTGCGAATAGATAAATAGATTATGGCATATTCATATAATGGAATATATCTCAGCAATAAAAAGGAGCTAACTTGCAACAACATGGATGAATCTCAAAAGTATAATGCTAAGTGAAAGAAAGGAGACACAAAAGGGTACAAATTACAATAACAATTGTAAATGTAAATAATTCCATTTACATATTAGAAAAGACAAAACCATAGGTAAAGAAATTAGATCAGTGTTTGTTAAGGTAGGAGGCAGAGAAGAAGTTAAAAAACTGTTTAAAAGGCTCGGCTCTTGTAGCTCAGTGGCTAGGGCGACAACCACATACACCTGAGCTGGCAGGTTCAAACCCAGCCTCGGCCTGCCAAACAACAATGACAACTACAACCAAAAAATAGCCGGGCGTTGTGGCAGGTGCCTATAGTCCCAGATACTTGGGAGGCTGAAGCATGAAGTTGCTGTGAGATGTGATGCCACAGTACTCTACCAAGGACGACATAATGAGACCCTTTCTCAAAAAACAAAAAGAAACAAAACAAAACAACTGCTAAAAAGCTTAAACTTTAGTAATAGTAGGAAAAAATACTTGATTTTTATTGTCATATAACTGTTACATGTAAAATAAATGGAAGATTTAGGTAGATTTGTTATCTTATTAATAACATATGAGTGATTATTCTTACTTTGGTACAATTCCTGTTTTTTTCTGTGAAGTGGAAGCGAGTCTATGTTGAATAGCCACTGAAAATATGAGAAAAGACTGATATGTGGTGTGTATGAGGATTCCAAATAGTGCAGTGGAGAATTCACGCCACATTTTTGAGGTGCACCACTATGCATGTTTATGCTGTGTTTTCCACCAGTCCATGCAGGAGAAGGACCATGTGGTTGTATTAATTCATGTTGGGCAGATGGCACAGGAACACTATGAGGCAAGCGAGTTGAGGACTCTGAAAAGAGAAGGTTAACGGTGACTCAATGAGTTTCTCAGCTGGAGAGGTGAAAGTAAACTTGGAAGGGTTTGTTAAACTTCAAGGACAAGGAGTGGGTAAAAACAAAGTGATCAAATAGTATTCTCAGACCATAGGTATAATGGTAGTGAGAGCGTGGGAGAACTTGAGGAACATTAGGCTGCAGTCACCATTATTTATCAATTCAGAGATGGAGTGTGATAAAGTGTAAGATGTGATTGGCTGTTGTGGTGTGGGAGGGAGTTGCACCACAGTGGACTGAGAATTCCCCTAGCAGGGGCCTTCCAGACCTCCAGAGGTCTAGGAGTGGAGGTCTGGAAGTGGAGAGAGGAATGACATAGAAATTCACAAACACAAATAATCTATAGAGGCCTGGAAAGATGAACACCTTATCAGCCTAGTGAAGCTATAGTGAGGCAGACAGGTGACACTTGGATCTGAGATCTCAAGTGGTTTTATTAAGATTTTAGGGCATGTATATACAGAACAAAGAAGTAAAGAGTTAATAGTCTCATGACTCAATCATGCAGGTGGTCTTTTGATTATGAGAAAGATAATCAGGGTAAAGGGCAATAAGGCACCAAGTCATAGAACAGTTTTTAAGGGCAGAACTAAATAGGTAACAAACAAAGTTGCCTTAGGGGATGAGAGAAGAATGGTTATTGTTTATAGCCTTCAGGCTAGATTGAGCTTGCGGGTAATTTTATTTATTTATTTATTTTTATTTTATTTATTGATTTTTTTAATATTAAATCACAGCTGTGGACATTAATGCAATTATGGGGCACCATACACTGGTTTTATATACCGTTTGACATATTTTCACCACACCGGTTAACATAGCCTTCCTGGCATTTTCTTAGTTATTGTGTTAAGACATTTATATTCTACATTTAGTAAGTTTCACATGTATCCTTGTAAGATGCACCGCAAGTGTGATCCCACCAATCATCCTCCCTCTGCCCATCCTCCCCTTTCCCTCCCTTCCCTCTCCCCCTTCCCCATATTCTTAGGTTATAACTGGGTTATAGCTTTTATATGAAAGCCATAAATTAGTTTCATAGTAGGGCTGAATACATCGGATACTTTTTCTTCCATTCTTGAGATAATATCCTGCTCCTCTTTCAAGTGACATGACTTTCTCTAAAGAAACCCTCCTTAGGCGGTACCTGGGGCTTAGTGGGTAGGGCGCCAGCCCCATATACGGAGGGTGGTGGGTTCAAGCCTGGCCCCGGCCAAATTGCAACAAAAAAATAGCCGGGCATTGTGGCATGTGCCTATAATCCCAGCTACTCGGGAGGCTGAGGCAAGAGAATCGCCTAAGCCCAGGAGTTGGAAGTTGCTGTGAGCTGCGTGACGCCATGGCACTCTACCAAGGGTGATAAAGTGAGACTCTGTCTCTACAAAAAAGAAGAGGAAGAGGAAGAGGAAGAGGAAGAAGAAGGAGGAGGAGGAGGAGGAGGAGGAAACCCTCCTTAACCAGCCAAGACTGTATTAGGGGGATTTGCCTATGTGCTTCCCTAATATCCTGGACTTCCCTCATGAAACTGTTTACTGGCCCAGACCCAGTAGTAGCTATGAACTCCTTTAGGGCAGAGAACGTGGCCATTTTTCACCAATCTCTTGTCATAGTAAATGTTTATTGAATTAATAAATGAACAACAAACATAAAAATAGGTTCTGGCTTTTGGAGACAATATGACCTAAGCGCTAAGCTAGTGGAATGATTTTCCCCAGCCTATTTCCCAGTAATTTTTCCATGTGTGTCACATCAGGGAAGGTGGCATGATATATGCCTTTTTTCCACTAGACTAGCCAGATGACATGGGCAAACTTCTGACTTCCACCTTGACCACTTTCTCTTGGTTTTTATGTCCATCTTTATTTTTCTGTCTCTCTTCTTTTTTAGCATTTCTTTGCTTCTTTGTGTATGTGTATGTTTCTCTCACTGTTCCTCTCTGTCTCTGTCCCTCTGTCATACACACACTTGCATGCCAACCTTATCTCTCTACTGTAATCTCCATATTCTCTTTAAATTCAATAAATTGTGAAGGACAACGCACCCAGGGCATTATGATCTGCCAAACCATGAAATGATGTGTTACTTAGGAAAAAGCCATGTTTTCCTCTTCCTTTACGGTAGGAAAAAAAAAAAAAAAGCCATGTTTTCCTCTTCCTTTACAGTAGGGGTTTGGAGGAGACAGTTCAGATTCCGAAATTCTTACCTCCCTCTTTATGACACAATTGATGATGACAATAACCTATTCTGCTTAGCGTAACTGAAAAGGCTGCAGCCAGCTTTTTGGCATAAGCTGTCAGCCACTTGTTTCAGACTCTTGCTACAGAATGATAGGGATTTTATTTATTTATTTATGCATTTATTTTAGAGACAAGATCGCAGTTTGTCGCCCTTGGTAGAGTGCCATCACAGCTCACAGCAACCTCATGCTTGGGCTTAAGCGATTCTCTTGCCTTAGCCTTCCAGTAGCTGGGACTCCAGGCACCTGCCACAATGCCAGGATGTTTTTTTTTTGTTATTGTTGTCATTGTTGTTTACCAGGCCCAGGCCAAGGTCAAACCCAACAGACCCAGTGATGTGTCCAGCGCCCTAACCACTGAGCAACAGACGCCAAGCCAGAATGATAGGGATTTTAAAATCAGAAGAGTCCCTTGTCTGCTTCAACCTCTTCATTTTGCCATAGGGTTTAAGCTACTTGTCCAAGTAGGCAGCAGAGCTGGGAATAGAACTCTTACCTTTGTATTTCTTGTCTAGTGCTCTATTCTCTGTGCCCTCAGATCCTGTGCTCTAAAAGTCCTCCTTCATTAAAATTTCATGTCAGTGAAAAAGGCCATGAAAACACTGAAGGCCCTGTTTAGTGCTGGTAGAGAATTTATTAGATGAAGACCTTAGCACTCTTATGAATTGAAATGTGTAAGTTTCCTAGCATTTTCATTCTTCCAAATGTTATTTAGTCCCTTTTTTGGCTGACTTTTCACTGAAGTATTTGTTGGCTTTACAATGAGTTTTAAGGAAGATGGTCCATCCAGCCAATCTCTTCATTAGGGATTTAGTAGAAATCAATAAAAATAAGTACATCATGGGTGGCGCCTGTGGCTCAAAGGAGTAGGGTGCTGGCCCATATGCTGGAGGTCATGGGTTCAAACCCGGCCCTAGCCAAAAACTGCCAAAAAAAAAAGTATATCACACATCAAGTTGTACCCTTAAATCCACACTTTTTTTGTCAATAAAGCTGAAAAAAAGAATACCTTTCTTCTTTTGAGAAGTACACTAATTTTTTTTTTTTTTTTTTTTTTTTTAGTTTTTGACAGGGGCCGGGTTTGAACCCGCCACCTCCAGTATATGGGACCAGCGCCCTACTTCTTTGAGCCACAGGCGCCGCCCAAAGTATGTTTTTCTTTTCTTTTCTTTTCTTTTTTTTTTTTTGAGACAGAGCCTCAAGATGTCCCCCTGGGTTAGAGTGAGGTGGCATCACAGCTCACAGCAACCTCCAACTCTGGGCTGGATTTGAACCTGCCAGTTCAGTGTATGTGGCTGGTGCCTTAGCCACTTGAGCCACAGGCACCAAGCCTGCTTGCTTGCTTGCTTTCTTTCTTTCTTTCTTTCTTTCTTTCTTTCTTTCTTTCTTTCTTTCTTTCTCTCGTTCTCTCGTTCTCTCTTTCTTTCTTTCTTTTCAGTTTTTGGCCGGGGCTGGGCTTGAACCCACCACACCCGGTATATGGGGCTGACACCCTACTCCTTGAGCCACAGGTACCTCCCAACAAACATTGTCATTGTTGGGGGGTGCCTGTGGCTCAATGGGTAGGGCGCCAGCCCTATAAACAGAGGCTGGTGGGTTCAAACCCAGCCCTGACCAAACTGCAACAAAATATATCCGGGTGTTGTGGCGGGTGCCCGTAGTCCCTCAGTCTCTTGCTGAGGCAAGAGAATCTCCTAAGCCCAGGAGTTGGAGGTTACTGTGAGCTGTGTGATGCCATGGCACTCTACCGAGGGCGATAGAGTGAGACTCTATCTCTACAAACAAACAAACAACAACAAAAAAACATTGTCTTTGTCTGGCAGGCCCATGCTGGATTTGAACCCACCAACTTTGGTATATGTGGCTGGTGCTATAACCACTGTGCTACAGGTGCCAAGCCCTAATATATTAGTATTATGACATCATATTGTGTTTTAAGTTACACATCATCAACTAATTTCCCTATGTCAATTTCCTTCTTACAGGATTTATTTGACCTTCTAATTATGGTGTTCTTAATCTGGAGTCTAGGGATAGAATTTGAGGCTTTATAAATATATAAAATACATCTTTATACTGAAACTTAGTGGTTCCTTCAAGTATTAAAATACACAACAAGCCACAATAATATTTTTGGTACTTGTGATTTGCTAAAAACAGAAATTGCAGATACAATTTTTTTTACATAATAGATTTGAGGCAGAGATCTTAAAATATTACCCCTATTTGTCACTATGACGGAATTTTGAGAGTTATAGATATCCTGATAAGTATTGTTGTTGAATATGTTAATAAAAAGCATCTCTCTCTCTCTCTGTCACACACACACACACACAGACAAGAAAAAATAAAAAATAAATACGGTTCATGGGTGGCGCCTGTGGCTCAAAGGAGTAGGGCGCCGGCCCCATATACTGGAGGTGGTGGGTTCAAACCCAGCCCCGGCCAAAAACTGCAAAAAAAAAAAAAAAACAAAACAGTTCACTTGATTATATCCCTCTCAGATCATATTGTCTAATCCTTTCTCCACAGACACAGTGATTTCTGAGATCCACAGGGTGGCTTCCAGAAACAGACACACCCACTTGAAGACCTGTAAAACAAGATGGAGATACCAGCCATTCAGATTAAAATCTACCTGATGCTTAGATGCGCCACGGCTTCAGTACCTGTCGTAGCTGGTAGCTGTCGTAGCTGTCGCCGGGCTTGAGCTGTGCTAGCACCTCCCTCAGGAGACCGTTGCAGTCGGGTTGCCCCTTCTCCTCGGTTACCATGTGCGACCGTAAGGCTGTGATCAAAAATGCGGACATGTCGGAAGAGATGCAACAGGACTTCGTGGAGTGCACTACTCAGGCGTTGGAGAAATACAACATAGGAAAGGACATTGCGGCCCATATCAAGAAGGAGTTTGACAAGAAGTACAATCCCACCTGGCATTGCCTTGTGGGAAGGAACTTGGGTAGTTATGTGACATATGAAACCAAACACTTCATCTACTTCTACCTGGGCCACGTTGCCATTCTGTTCAAATCTGGTTAAAAGCATGGACTGTGCCACACACCCAGTGA
>CAUYPK010030659.1:0-12296 GCA_963574355.1 Loris lydekkerianus
ACAGTTCTGTTTTTGTTTTTCTATTTGTGCAGAATGATTATTTAGCTTTTTTACTGTCACAAACTGAAACCAAACTTGAGGATCCACCTGGAAAGAAACAATTTGCATAAAATACATTATGTTCCTGCAGTGAAACTATTCGTATATTGAAAACAAATAATTCTATCTATACCAGTTGGTGGGGATGCATGTCCATCATTTAGTACCCGAGAAAAACATGTCACTGGGTGAATGATCACTCTTTTGTAAAAATCACCCATAATTAACCATTTCTGTTTGTACACTTTGTTTATACTTGAATAAAGGATTAACTTTTTCCTCATATATCTTTGATAGTGTCACTTAAGCATGTATACTTTTTTTTTTTCCAGGCTCATAGGTTTTATAGCTAAGATCTATTCTTTTACATTTAAAATATATATATATTTTTTGAGACAGAGTCTTACTATGTCACACTCAGTAGAGTGCTGTGGTGTCACAGCTCACAGTGACCTCCAACTCTTGGGCTTCAGCGATTCTCTTGCCTCAGCCTCCCAAATAGCTGGGACTACAGGCACCCGCCACAATGCCTGCCTATTTTTTATTGTTGTTGTTGTTGTTGTTGTTGTTTAGCAGTCTCTGGCCAGGTTTGAACCCGCCAGTCCCTGTGTATGTGGCCGGAGTCCTAACCATGAAGCTACAGGCACCGAGCCTAAAAATAACAATTTTATATGTTTATGGTGTACAAAATGGTGGTCATTTTTTTTTTTTTTTTGATGATGCTTTGTAGTGCAAATTTCTGGAGCTCCAACAGAGTTCCACAATGTAAATAGAGCCATTGCTGCAATTTGAGAAAAGTCATAACCCTCGCTGAAACTGTCCTTCTGAGTGAAGTGAGTTCTTTCTTTTTGTGGGCAAAAATACAAACTCATTTCTTTGCTATTCAGAGAACATAAATTACTCTTTCATCAACAGCCTAGAAAATCTGCATATCATAGCATCACTAGTGATCTCAATTCTGATGTAATCTACAATATAGAGATTGTTAAAAGCTCAGCTGATACAAGTAAAAGGGAGAATTGCATAAGAACATGCTTCCCGTTAAGCCCTGTGTCTTCACACATATTTATACTTTGAATTTGAATTCCAGAAATCCAGACATCTGGATAGTACTATTCTTGTCACCTATAAAAATGACTTGATATGTTCTTGTGCTTGTTTTTGAGGCTTAGCACAAGAAAAGACCTTGGTGAGTAGTAATTCTGTGTTTTTGGTAAGTATTAATATTATCAGGGATATCATTCATAATGTTATTTAATATTTCTCTTACAAAGTAGGTACAACACAGATGGAAAAACCGTTCATAAGAATATTTCATTTAAGTACAAAAGTACCTGAACAAAAGCGAAGCAAATTTGAGAGACACTACAGAAGAATTGACAGATTGTGACAGCAAACGCTTTTGAGATCTATTGTGTGCAGAAACAGAGTGAGATTTTAAATGTTTCTAGCCAAAAGTACCTTTAAAAGAAATAGAAAAGGTAGTTGGAGGAGGTAATTTGAGAGTGGGAAGTTGTAGATGAAAGTTCAGTCTTGGATATATCATTTTTGGTGGGATATGATATAGGAAAGAGGATTCAAAAATTTCTGTGTGCCAGAAGCAAGAATCCAATGTACTCAATTCTCATATGAAGGCAGTAGATGATTTAATATAAGGTGGGGGTGGGGAAATGAGCGAGCAGAGAGAAGGGAGGAGGGTGGGGATGGGAGTGCCTCCATGTATGGCACATCTCTTGGGGGGGGGCGATGATTATAAGAGGGACTTAACTAATGCAATCAGTGTAACCTAATTGTTTATACTCAAGCTGCCACCCTGGGTAGAGCGCTGTGGCATCACAGCTCACAGCAACCTCCAACTCCTGGGCTCAAGCAATTCTCCTGCCTCCGCCTCCCAAGTAGCTGGGACTACAGGTGCCTGCCACAATACCCGGCTATTTTTTGGTTGCAGCCGTCATTGTTGTTTGGCTGGCCTAGACTGGATTTGAACCAGCCAGCTCAGTTTGCCAGTTTGGCTGGCACCTTAGCTGCTTGAGCCACAGCGCTGAGCCCTCTTTTTTTTTTTTTTTTTGAGACGGAGTCTCACTTTGTTGCCCTGGCATCATAACTCATAGCAATCTCCAACTCCCGGGCTCAAGTGATCCACTTGCCTCAGCCTCCTGAGTAGCTGCGACTACAGATGCTCACCACCACGCTCAGCTAGTCTTAGAGATGGGGTCTCGGTCTTGCTCAGGCTGGTCTTGAACTCTTGAGCTCAGGTATCCACCCCCTTCAGCCTCCCAGAGTGCTAGGATCACAGGCATGAGCCACGGGGAGCCTGGCCTCCCATCTCATCTTTTTTGAATTTCAAATTGTCACAACTAGTAATCCTTAATTATCAAGGATGATTGATAATAGGCATTAGGATACAGAAGATACTTAGATGTGAAAGCATCTGGGACACAGCAGGTAATCAGCAATGTTAGTTTATGAATCTTTAATTCCCACAAATAATTCTGCCAAAGAAACTGAATGTTATCTTTTAATAATGGAATAGAACTATTATTATAGGATTTTTTATTGTTCACATTATTTTCAATAAATTTTAAGAACATTACACTATTAGGATTACTAGGAATAATTTTCCATACTATAAATTTAAGACACTAATATTCAATTATTTCATTAAGGATATAATATCATCAGTTATTAACATGTCAGCAAACTCGGCAATGACCTCCAAGACTACACTTTCAGGAATTTCTATAATAGATAGTCCATTACTAGAGAAGTTTCTCTAAAGGTGTAGAGCACAAAAGAACCCCCCAAACACAAAAATGATTAAAAATGACCTCTATTTCATTAAATTCAGCAGATATCTATCAGCCCTCTTTGTTCTTACCTTCTCATATTGACTGGTAAAAACAGTCCCCAGCCTGTTTACTATTGTCTCCTTGAAACAAGCCTTTTTCCTCCTGGATTCCATAATACCACATTCTCCTCCTAGTCTGTCTTTCTACTTTTCTTCTCTGCCTCCATTGTAGACTCACCCTTCTCTCCTCTTCGCCTTTAAATAATGTGGTTCCTCCATGCCCTGTCCTAGAGTCTCTTCCCTATTTTACCCTCTGCTTTGCTCCCCCAGAAATCACCTTTCCCCATGAAATTATCATCTGTATCATTTGACATAGAATATCAAAGTGATGATATTCTACACAGACGGTACCCTCTTCTGTGTTCCTCATCACAGGTAAAAGCCTGGACATCCATCCAATAGCGCCTCCCAGGAAACCAGGATCCTTTATCCATCGTTCGCTGTGACTGGTGGTTTTGCCCCGTGTGCCTTCCCCGCACATCTATTTTATACATCTTTACTATCACCACATTGGTACAGGTTGGGGTTGTCTCTCACCACTAGTGACCTGCTCACTGTCCTCCTTAAATCCATTACAGCTGCTTTGCATGTTGTTCTTCATGAGAATCAGAACAGTCTTTGGAAATGCAAATCTTGTAATGTCAACTCTGCTGAAAATCCCACAGTGACTTCCTGTTGCTCTTGACAGAAAATTCTGAATCCTCAACAT
The DNA here is from genome assembly GCA_963574355.1 of Loris lydekkerianus. Lineage (NCBI taxonomy): Eukaryota > Metazoa > Chordata > Mammalia > Primates > Lorisidae > Loris > Loris lydekkerianus. The sequence continues at coordinate 3,597 of CAUYPK010030659.1, forward strand.
GTCACAGAAGTCCCATCAATGAGACCCAGCAGAACCTCTCTCTGTTCATTCTTCTATATAGAAGCGTTAGAGATGCCGGAGTCTGTTACTTGCACATCTATTTGTTTCTTTCGGCTTCAATCTCTGCCTAGAATTATGGTATTTCGTAGACATGCCAAAAAGATTGACATCAAATCTCTAATCTCTCTCACTCCATGCAAAGTGATTAGGAGAAAATTTTATAATTGTCTTCATTTACTATGGAAAATGTTTTATTTGGCTGTGTTCACATTCTACACATATAGAATATATTACAAAAGGTATAAAAGCCTAGTCCATTTTATGATGTCAGATATCAAAGTCAAATTACATGAAGGTAAAACAAATCTAGCATTAATTTTCAGAAGGAGCTTGAGGGCCCTTTATAAATAATGTTTTCCTTTTTTAAACAAGTATTTAAACCGATAAAGCTTGTTAGAGTCTATCTTCCTTGTGCATAGCGACATGATTTTAGAAACATATTGGGCAGCTTTTTTTTTTATTTTTATTTTTGAGACAGAGTCTCACAATGTCGCCCTTGGTAGAGTGCCGTGGTGTCACAACTCACAGCAACCTCAAACTCTTGGGCTTAAACGATTCTTTTGCTTTAACCTTCCAAGTAGCTGGGACTACAGGCCTGGCTATTTTTTGTTGCAGTTGTCATTACTGTCTAGCTGGCCTGGGCTGGGTTCAAACCCGCCAGCCTTAGTGTATGTCTCTGGTGCCCTAACCACTGTGCTACAGGCGCTGAGCCTTGAGCAGCTGCTTTCTTAACCTTGCCCACACTTATGTGTCTGGTAAGTATAATTGTCTAATAAGCATTATTTGTCTGGCTTATTACTTACATCACAGGGTTATCATGAGGACTAAATAAGATAAAGTATGTGAAGTACCCAGCAAAGAGCCTTACACACAGTAATGATCAGTAGATGCTGGTTATTATTATTTCTGTTCACGGCGGTTACAAAGTCATTTTTTAAAATCCTTTTAGGTTCCTGTAAATTTTTTTCTTTGGAGGAAAGAATTGCCAAAGATTTGAACAAATCTGTCATTGGTGTTGTTCAATCAAATAAAGATGAACACACATTTTGTAACTGAAAACAGTTAAGATTAATCTTAACCATGCCTCCATGGAAAAGAAAATAATTTTATTACTCTTCAGAAAGATTTTACTCTTCGTTACACACAAGCCTTCTCTAGCTAGTGCTATTGTAAACTGCTAATCAATATCCTTTTTTGTCATGTCACTTTCAGATCCTAGATGAAGACTCTTGTCCTCTTGGGAGTCCTAAGACACAAAGGCCACTGCACCCCTGTCTGTGGGAAGATTTCTGCTGGTGGAGGAGATGCTGCTGTCCCCATCAGCTGTCTTTCATTTGTTTAATGTTGGAGCTCAGAAACTCTAGTTACCCTTAGATGGTTGTAAATTTGTCAGGCAGAACCTGAGAGTAGCCCTGACGTTCTGACCTGTAATTAGTACTCTGATAGTGGCAGCAGCCTTCTTTATGGGTTCAGAGCAGGGATCTTGGTTAGGAAGCTTTCCCACATGTTGCTACCTCATCAAAACCAGTGGTTCCCCTAGGAGAAGATCCCTTCGTCACACAGTAACCTCTTCTTTGGAGTTCTAATTTTGCTCTCAGGACCTGACTCTACTGAGAGCATCCTGAAACTTACCTCCTCCAACTTTGGTGTCCTTTCCGTTTTCTTACCCCCCCCCCCCCCAAAGGGGTTGGATATTACATCAAATTTCTCTGGTGTCCTAGTAAAGACCACAGGGACTTACAATCTATGCCCATGTATATGACATATAACTTTATTTTCTTTTCATTTTTAAAAATTAAGTTAAATGTATTATTTATTGATTTTTTAGAGATGAGATTGTGCTGTCCACCTAGGCTGGAGTGCAGGGGATTGATCATAGTTTGCTGTAACCTCAAAACTCCTAGGCTCAGCCTCCCAAGAAGCTAGGACTACAGGTGTGCATCACCTCTCCTAGCTAGTTTTTTTTTTTTTTTTTTTCTGCAGAGACTGGGTTTTGTTATGCTGCCCAGGGTCTCCTAAAGTACATTAAAGGTGTGAGCCACCATGCCCAGTCACAACTTTATTTTTCTATAATCCACCTTAAGGAAAAAACAAGTCCAGCATTATTTTTCAGTTTTTAATGGTCTGTTCTGTGGGTTGGTAGTATCAGAATTGGTATATTTCTGGTATTCTTCCTTAGCCACAACCCAGAGTTGGATCTAAATTTTAGAAGGTCTAATATGTCGACAAGTTTTGGGTTTAGGAGTCTCTACCTCTCAATGTCATCTGTCTACATGGGTATCCAATGAAAATTTCACTATTCCAACTCAGTTATCAGTTCTCATAGGCCTCTAGTGAGTCCAGAGTTCCCTTCCTCCAGCTCACTTTAGAATTCTAGAAGCTGTCTTTTTTTTTTTTGAGACAGAGTCTCACTGTGTCACCCTGGGTAGAGTGCTGATGTGTCATCATACCTCACAGTAACCTCAAACTCTTGGGCTCAAGTGATCCTCTTGTCTCAGCCTCCTAAGTAGCTGGGACTACAGGTACCTACCATGTCACCTGGCTAGTTTTTCTATTTTTAGCAGAGATGGGGATCTAGCTCAGGCTGGTCTGGAACTCCTGAGTTTAGGCAATCCACCAGCCCTGGCTTCTCAGAGCGCTAGGATTACAGGTGTGAGCCGCCACACCTAGCCTAGAGGCTATCTTTTCTGTGCACACATGGGTGTAAAGGGATCTTATTTTGTTTCTACTTCAAATTAGGGCATAGGAAATCATTGGATTCTGTCTACTTCCCATCTACCTACTTATGCCAGGAGTCCATGTTCTCTCTTGGACCGGCTACCTGGAAGTCACAAGCCCATCTCTGGAGGTTTGCTGGCTTTCCAGAGATGTGACTGGGGCTCCCTGTGTCTAGGACAGTGGAGACCTGCCTTGTCATTGCCTCCCTTCTTCCTCTACTCTGCCTACCATCCACAATCCCCTTATTGTCCAGCACAGGAAATGTGAGATTTTATTCATTTGTTTGTATATTTGCTTGATTATTTTTTTTTCTGAGAATGGAAAGCTATGGTCCTTATAAAAGGTGTTTTGTCCAAACTTTTGCTATGCCAAGAGTCTTTTTGGTTCTTGTGAAGCCAAGCTTTTTGCAACACCAAACCAAGGAAGAGGCTCTTCTTTCCCCTCTACTTTCTTTGCTATCATGTCCTTCCCTTAAAGCAACGAGCACAGAATGCCCAGCCGCGTGTGTGGGGTGGCGTGATGGGCAATGAGATTGAAAGAAGAAAATATGCAGGTGGTAATGAGGGCAACCTGTTAATATTATCCTTCTCCACTCAAGTGGAACAGACAGAAATAGTAATAATGATACCGAGGATCTCAGGGCAAATACTCCCCCCCATAAAACTGTGTCTTTAGCCCTAGAAATGGTGTGTGCTTTTGGCTTCTTGTTTCTGTTCCCTGCTAAGTGCAGGGTTGTCAGAGCTCAGAAGCCCTGTTCTAAATAAGCAAACTGACAATAGAACTGGTTGTCTTGTAGAAGCTTTATCTTTCCCTTGAGATCCAGTTCTGAGTGGTTTTGAAAGGTACAGTTCTTTTATTTGGTTCTAGGAATGTGACAGTTTATATAAAGCTGTTCCTTAACTGTGAAAAATCTAGACACAGTGAGACTAACATCTGGAATAGTCTTTTACACCCAGAAACCTGTATAACAGGAAGAATCACACTTTTTCCTTCTAAGAATGCAGAGGCATCCTGTCAAAGCACCTTTGCTGTTTTACCCTCCCTTTTGAAATACATTGATGTTAGTAATTATTATACTAAAGTATTAGCTATTTTTAACAATTGTTTATACTTATTGAGTACTTATTATGTATCAGATACTAAAACACTTTCACTTAATCCTCATAAAACCTTAGCAGATGTGTATTATTATACTAATTTACAGGTGAGGAAAGTAAGGCACAAAGAGGCTAGGTAACTTGTCTGAAGTCAGAAGTTAGTGGCTGTTACAGATTGAATTTGAGCCCCAGAAGTCTGATGCCTTGACGTGTTTAATTATCTTGCTAGTTAATAAGTATATTCATCATGATAACAATGGTAAGGAAGTTTTGACATAAAAGTGACAATTCTTGCAATAATAAGTTGAAAGCTGATTTTATTTATTTTATTTTTAATTTTTTTTTTGAGACAGTCTCACTCTGTCACCTGAGTAGAGTGCTGTGCTGTCATAGCTCACAGCAACCTCACACTGTTGGGCTCAAGTGATCGTTTTGCCTCAGCTTCCCAAGTAGCTGGAACTTTAGGTTTGCACCACTATGATCAGCTAGTTTTTCTATTTTTGGTAGAGACGAGGTCTCACTCTTGCTCAGGCTGGTCTCAAACTCCTGAGCTTAAACAATTCACCCGCCTTGGCCTCCCAGAGTGCTAGGATTACAGTCATGAGATATACCAGCCTGAAAGCTGGTTTTAAACAAGTAGATAAAAATAAAATTTTTAATATGAAATTATAGTTGGGACATATGTGAGACAAAGCATAACTTACGGTCTGTAGCCCATACATAAGAATGAATTAGAGAATGATTTCCACTCTCTTGTTTATCAAGGAACACAGAAGTTTTGTGCTGAGCTGTCCTGGGTCTTTAAGGAATTACAATGAATAAACACTATGGAATTGAAGGACATAAGAAATTAATATTGTACATTAATTTTAATGTACTGGAATTTGAAAGAATGAACATAGAGATCTGATACAGAGAATCTTCTCCAATTACACTTAAAGACACAAGGAGATGAAATTTATTGTTAATATTATTTTACAAACATTCTCAAAGCCATTAATATTCTGTATAATTCATGAAGAATGATTCATTGAGCACCTTTTATTGCTATAGATCAAATGGGCTCATTGCCCAAAGTGCACAGAAGCCAATTACTATGGCACCAGTTTTTGAGAAAAGAAAGGCTTTATTGCTAGGTAGCCAGCAAGGAGACAGAAGTCAGGCTCACATCTGTCTCCTTGATCTGCAATTTGGGACAAGTTTGTGGGCTTAATGGACAAGGGAAAGCATTTAGAAATGTTGGTTTGGGAGGGTCTGATTGGAAGGCTTCAAATTTGACCATTTATGGTAAAAGTATGTTGAGATTGATTTTAGCCCTGGATCTTATGCACCAACCTGGCTGTCTTGGTCTTCTTGGTTCTGAGGGAGGAATTGTTGGTTCCAGTCATGTCTTGGTCTTCTTGGTTCTGAGGGAGGAATTGTTGGTTCCAGGTCAAAGCTTAGACATCAAAGCTTTTTCAATTGTGCACACCCAAAGGTACATGACGTGTAGTTTTTGGTTCTGTTACACCTGCAAGGAAACTTGATATTTTGCTGTCAATAGAGTATGGCTCGTTTGGGCTTATCAGGCAGTTACACTATGCACCAGGCACTGTCGAGTCTTTTTCTCCTGTCAGAAGTGCTGGGGATAGAATAATGAAAAAAAGCAAAACAAAAAGTTCTTGTCCTTCTGGAGATTCATTTTAATGGGAGAAGAGAAATGAAATAAATAAACAATTAGTATATTATCAAGTGATAGTGCTATGGAAAAGTAAGTGAGGGATTTGCTATAGGGATACTTTGTGAGTTGTTTTTTCTTATTGTTCCTTTTCCTTTCTACATCAGGGACAAATTGGGCTAAATTGTACAACTCTCATTCTCAAAACTCAATCTGGTAAAAGCTGGACGGAAATACAAACCAAAGTATGACTTCTGGTTCCAGCATCTAAGCTAGTGCTCCAGACTCACCTGAAGTTAAAGCACTGTCTGAAAAGCTCGCTTTTCAGTGAGAAGTAAAGTGGCTTTGTGGCACATTTCACCTTATATTCAGTTCTATCTCTTTACAAGTCTGTCCTTACCTGTCTTGTGACATACACTTCTGTGACTAGCTGTACTCACATTTCTGATCTCAAAAAGGATCCTGCGTTGTACTCCTATTATGTGCTGACTGTAATTGTATTTTCTATATTAAAACACACCACATTGTGGAAGTTTTTAATAGTCTTGCTCTCCTGTTAGACTGTAAAATTTGTATGCTTAAAGATAAAGACTTTTTTTCCCTCATTGTATCATCAGCACTCAGACTGGCGCCTGGTATATACAGAGGGTGCCAGAAAAATGTATACATTTAAAGGAATGAAATAATTATATTAAAATTGTAATAATCAATATATACCAACAACATTCATTATCTTATCTGTTGTTTCTACTATCTCTTGAAATTGCAGAAGTGAAATGTGTCTCGAGCATTACAAGTTTAGTATGTTTTTCCTTTTTTAAAATGTGTATACATTTTTTTGTACCCTCTGTATATTACACTTTTGTCCTGTAAATGAGTCAACTTTTACTAAGTATCTATGTGGGAAAACCTATGTATGTATGTGTACATTTTGTTAATGATGGAACTTTGTGATTACACAGAAATATTTAATCAATATGATGTCTTTATTGATTTTTCCTAAGTTTCATTTTTATTTTTTGTGAAAAGTATGTTTATATTTTAATTAAAAATAACTTTACAAATTAGTTTTGTAACAAGCACCTCGTAAAAACTGGACAAGTAATTTCTTTTTTACTTTGTAAAATTTTTTTTATTATGAAAAATTTTAGGAAATAAAAATAAGGAGAGTAGTATCATAAACTCCCATGCACCCATCATCTGCCTGGCCATTTTTGTTTCATTCATAACCTTACCCGCTCACCGCAGATTATTTTGAAACAAACTTTGAGACACCCTGGCATTTCATTTTTACAGTGATTTTATTTTTTTATTTTTTGAGCCAGAGTCTCACTTTGTCACCCTCCATAGAGTGCCATAGCATCATAGCTCACAGCAACTTCAAACTCTTGGGCTCAAGCGATTCTCTTGCCTTAGCCTCCCAAGTAGCTGGGATGACAGGCGCCACAATGCCCAACTATTTTTACAGACTGGGGTCTCATTCTTGCTCAGGCTGGTCTTGAACCTGTAAGATCAAGCAATCCACCCATGTCAGCTTCCCAAAGTGCTAGGATTACACGTGTGAGCCACTGTGCCTAGCTTCACAGTGATTTTAAAAGGAAGAATCTTTGTATAAAAATGTTAGAGATAACAGGCAAATGCATACACAATATCTCTTTCTATTCTCATACTCCGTTCTTTTCCACTTTACTGAAAAGGAGGCAAGTTCAGAGAAATTAAATGATTGCTCTTTGGTCACACTCCCGGTATGTATCATAGTCAGAACGCGAACTCATTGCATTTTTTCTTTTTTAAGATCAACTTTAATGCTTAGACCAGTATATAATTTCATAGGCTGCTTCAAATTGAGAGTAGGAACCACTTGTTCTTTAACCCTTCTGATTTTTACATATCCTTGGACCAGGCATCAATCAGGACATGAGCCTTAATGTGGATGGATGGTGGCTGTTATGATAGGGAGAAATTAGCACTGGTCTTTCCTTCTGAAAAGCCACTTTGGCTGCTGCTTTCGACACAAAACTCCTGGCTTTTGAGACGTGCTCTATAGTGCTGCATTCATCTACCGTGTCTTTTTACTTCTCATCAGGTAAAAAATGGTAAGCATCAAAGTGTACCTTATGCTTTATTGATAAAGTAAGCTTGAGGCCAAATCCAAATCCCTGGGCTCCAAACACAATTAGAGATCAGTGCATCTACGCAGGCAAGGTACCACTTTCCCCCAAAATTGGTCTGCTTATATACAGGTGAAATACTTTACACAAATTCTCATTATGAAAAAGTGGACTATAATAAAACAGTTTTATCAGGAATTAAAACTGTGCCCTCTTCTGGGCTGTCAGCATCAGCTCTTTAGAGCCTTTCTAACCTGTATCGCTTACATTGAAACGTGAACACCAGATTGTAACAATATGGCAATAGGCTCCGACTAAGTACCGCCAGTTTATGTCAGGCATTGTGCTTAGTGATTTACGTCTTTAATCTTCGAAACGACCTTCCTAGGTAAGCATTTTTATTTTCACTTTCTGGACGAGCAAACTGAGTTTTAGAGAAGTTGCACGCCACAGCCGAGCTAAGGCAGGAATTAAGCGAACTAGGAACTTGGGCGGAGGAACAGAGACGGAACCCGAGCATCATGACCTATGCACCACTCAGGTCCCTGGAAACGCGGCGGGGAGGCGGTGCCGGAAGTCAGGCTGCGGCTTCCGGGCCTCTCGCCGGAAGGGGTTGGTCACGCTGCAGCCGGCCTTCCCCCAGAGAGTGGCGCTCTAGAGCTTGAGCTGCGGGCTTGCGCGGCGAGGTGCCTGGATCCCGCTTCCCAATGCATCTGCAGGTGGCTATGTCGCACCCATCCCCCCAAGCTAAGTTCTCCAACCCCAGTAATCCCTGAGTCGTCTTTGACGTGGAAATCGGAGGGGAGTGAGTCGGTCGAATTGTCATAGAATTGTTTTCAGATATTGTACCCAAAACTGCAGAAAATTTCTGTGCATTATGTACAGGAGAGAAAGGGATCAAATCTACAACTGGGAAACCTCTCTATTTCAAAGGATGCCCTTTCCATCGAATTATTAAAAAATTTATGATTCAGGGTGGAGATTTCTCAAATCAGGATGGAACAGGTGGAGAAAGTATTTATGGTGAAAAATTTGAAGATGAAAATTTCTATTATAA